>MU784212.1:25867-44726 GCA_026770625.1 Nicotiana glauca | reverse complement strand
GTTGGTATGTTAGATTTTGTATATGATGCTGAGCTGTAGAGTGGTTGTCACAATGTGGGTTGTTCTAGACTATTATGCTATGGGCTATGTCAGAAATGCCATCGGTTGCGTGGAGAGGTGCATCGGATTATGTTATAGCAGAGTGGTTGGTACTCCAAAGATCAGCGGACGGCTGGGAAGGGTTGCTTTCCTTAATTGGGCCTTTGTGACGGATGTCAGTATAGAGGTTTCTACCATTGACTCAGTTCCGGTATTGAGGGACTCTTTTTCAAATGCGTTTCTTTTGGCCGGGCATGTCGCCGGGCGAGATTGTGGATTTCGGTATTGATTTGGTGTCGGGCACTGTATTGTACGGCTCCGGTATGAGTTATAGTAGTGGAAGAAGCAGCTTCAGGCTTCTTGGTAATGAGTTTGTTGGTAAGCTTATTGGCTACATATTCAGATTGAGATGGCTTGGTTGGCCCTGATATGTATTGTTGAGGGATAGGTTAATCTCTCGTTATTGAGCTTGTTAGTGATCTGGGGAGATCTATGAGTTGCTGTTTCGGTGCTTTGAGGCGTTGTGATTTTCAGACTGTGGGCACATATGGTGCGGTGCGATAGAGATTCATAGTGGAAGTTGAGGGGAAAGAACCTCAGTTGTGTTTGAGTTTTGTAGCTTACAACGCTATATGTAGATATTGTATGCACTCAGTATGCTTACGACCGGTACTCGGTATTTTGTTGTAATGAGCAAATTTGGCTCGATGTGCATCTCCTTATATGAGATATATGTATGGATCGGGTGGCACGCCGCCACGGGTATGTCATTTGGATCGGGTTACGTGCCTCAACAGGGTGATGTTGAGAATAGTTTTCCATATGTTACTTGGTATGTCTTCATTCCTGGTTTCTAAAGAAAGTCCGTATTGGGTGTTGCTCGGCGAATGGCGCATCGGTTGTGTCCTTTCAGGATTGAAGGGTGTATATTACTTGCTTCACCGTGGGTGTGATGGATTGCTGGTTTCAGACATCAATCTGTGCGTGGCTGTCTATTTTGAGCATATCAACTTGAGGTGCTTCATGTGTAGCAGTGTTTGGATAAGATTGCGCATTGTAGCAAGGCTACGTGGAGATTAGGCCCCTCGGGGTAAATATAGGTATTCTATTTTTATGATGTGGGACGGGGTCCCAGCCTTGTATTGTGATGGTACCGAGGAGTTTGAGTTACAGCTCTTTTGTTGGAGTCATTAATGAATACGAACGGATTTGGTTTCAGCTTGTCAGAAGATTAATATCGAGGTTCAGCTCGGAAATCTGTTGTGGTAGTAACTAAAAGGGGAGTAACTTCATGAATGGTTGATATGAGAAATTGATACAATTTAGTGCGTGTTTCATTATTCGTTGGCAGTATATGCAAGTTCTAGAATAAGACCTTTGTTGATAAGAGGTTTTTCCACCGATATTCGGGTGTTGTGGGCAAATGCTGTGAATAGAAGTTATCGCTTTGAGTGTCTGGGTTATGTAGTATATCATATGGTTGCACCTAAGGTTGTAGGTGCGGGTTATCACAGCTGGTTCGAGTTTATTCTGGGTATGATTTCGGAAGGTGCTATATGGTTCTATGGTCTATGGTCTAAATGAACGGTGAAATTTCAATTGTGTTTTATTATCGGATCTATGTAAGATAGGGTGATGTTGGATCACCCCGTGTATATGCTTGGTAAGGTCATTCAGCTATTAGTTGGCTTCTAGTACAACTCTGGGTACGCTCGAGGACGAGCAATTATTTAAGTTGGGGAGGATGTGACGACCCGACCCGTCGTCTCATGTGTTTCTACCCCATTTCCCCCATATTGTGTTGCTTCGTGTTTCAATGTCGGTATTTGAGTTGATCAGGTTGAATGGAATTGGTTTTAGTTGGAATGAGGCACTTAGCCTCTTAGAAGGAAGCTCGTTTTGGAAAAGTCAATCGAAAGTTGACTATATAGTTAGAAGGCTCGGATGGGAATTCCGGTGATTTGGTTAGCTTCGGGAGATGATTTGTGACTTAGGAGTGCAATCAGAATTGATTTTGGAGGCTCGGTGTGGAATTAGGCTTGAATTGACGAAGTTTGAATTTTGGTAAATTCCGGTTGATGGGTGAGATTTTGATCCGAGGGTCGGAATGGAATTCCGAGAGTTGCAGTAGCTCCGTTAGGTGATTTTGGATATGTGTGCAAATTTTCAGGTCATTCGGATATCGTTTGGTCGTGTTTTTGATTGAATGTGCATTTCGGAAGTTTTGATGAAAACTAGGCTTGAATCCGATGTGTTTTATTGGTTTTAGCGTTGTTTGACGTTTTTTGAGGATTGTAACAAGTTTAAATAAGGTTGTTGGATGTGTTGGTATTTTTGGTTGAGGTCCCGGGGGCCTCGGGGTGATTTCGGATGGTTAAAATGGGAGTTTGAAGCCTTTGTTGCAGTCAGATTTTTCTGTCTTCTGGTATTTCCGCATCTGCAGAAATGGAGCCGCTTAAGCGGTTCCGCAGATGCGGAGGGGGAGCCGCAGAAGCGATCGTCAGTGGCCCAGGGGAGTTCCGCATAAGCGGAAGGTTGGACGCGTAAGCGGGTCCGCATAAGCAGATTTTAGACCGCAGAAGCGGTCAAGGGGAAACCGCATAAGCGGTGTTTAGATCGCAGAAGCGGTCCCAGGAGTTTTCGAGTTGGACCACATAAGCGTGACCGCAGGTACGGTCAGTGGACCGCAGAAGCGGAAAATGGACCTGTGTTATAGTGAACAGTGTTCACGAACTTGGAAAAGAAGAAAAACATTTTAAACTTCGGGAAGAGGCGATTTTAGGCGATTTGGAGAGGATTCGAAGGGGATTTCATCAGGTATGAATTTATAGACTCTAATAATGTTGTTATTGTGTAAAAACAAGGATTTTAACACTGAAATTCAAGGAATTAAATGGTAAAAATGGAGGTTAAGGCTTGAAACCTAAGAAGGTTTGAATTGATGATTTGAGGGGTCAAATGGGCTCTGATTCTTGTGTATTTTATATGTACGGACTCGTGGCGAGACGAGGATTCCGGTGATGTGAGTTTTGTAATTTTTTGAGAAGCGGGCCCGGGGCTCGAGTTTTGCTAGTTTTGGGATTTTTGATATTTTTCGATTGTTTTCGATTTGGTATTGTTCCCTTAGCATATTGTAATGCATTCGCTTTGATTTTGGTTAGATTCAATGCGCGTGGAGGCCGAATTGAGGGGCAAAGGCATCGCGAGCGAGGAATTTCACCGGTTCGAGGTGAGTAATACTTGTAAATGATATCCTGAGGGTTTGAAACCCCGGATTTGCACATCATAGTGCTGTATTGAGGTGAGAGCCTGTTTTATGCCAATACCTGGCTGATATTACGCTTGGGCTGTAGGAGCCTCTCCGGAGTTTGTACACACCCCCAGTGAGCGTGTTCGACGTTAAATGGATCGGACTGCACGCCGCAGTGGGTACTGGAGTGCACCGTCATATGCATTGCATTGCATTCATACATTTGTTTACTATTCATTATTTGTGTTATTTCTTGAGATATTTATTTGCTGTTCTGATATTGTCTGATCACTCTTAAAGAGGATAAATCTTAGACAGTGGTAACAGTGACAGTGTATGATGTAAACGGGTCAGGTAACAATGGCTGATCAGGAACAAGAATATTGCTTGGAGGGCGAGTTTTATGAGCTCATTTCTGCATACTTGTTTGTGCCCGAGGGGCTGGCTTTTGTGCTGACTCGCACTAAGTGTTTTCGCATTCATTTGCTTAACTGTTGGAATAGGATATTTTCAAAAGAAGTTTTTGAACTAAGTCAAGATATTTTCTAAAGGATTTTTTTTCACGTTTTCCCTGTTCTCTCAAAGGGTTACACTGTACTATATAGCATGTTGATTTGCTTTACGTGGTTTATTGCTGCTAAGTTATTATTTACTCTTATTACCACTGAGTTGGAAGTACTCACTTTACTCCCTGCACCTCGCGTGCAGTTGTAGGTATTGCTCACCTGGTAGCGGGTTAGTAGCAGATTGAAGGTATTGCTATCGTAGCTAAGCAAGGTGACCGCCGGCGTTCGCGGCACCAAGTTTCTTCTTCTTCTTGATTTCCAGATTTTACTCTATGTATTATACATTTTGAAATTGTAATAAAGATCCTCCTAGATGCTCGTAACTTGTGACACCCCGGTCGGGCTGAGTTAGTCTATAATGTTAATAGTTAATGTTCTTTAAGTTGCATTTTCCATCTATTTATGTTTAGTAAGTGTTAAAGAAACGAATTGGGTTAGTTGGCTGGCCTTGTCTTCACGAGAGGCTCCATCACGACCGGGTATGGAGATTGGGTCGTGACAATCATGTTGTTGTTAGTCATGACATTGATTGTCAAGTCTTTAAACTGGGAGTAGACATTAAAGAGTTCATCATTAGGAATACAACGTTGATTGGAGCATTGTCCTTTTTTATAGAACTCTTGGTCATCTTCAGAAGATGAAATATAATCTTCTTCTTGAAGCACTCTCAAGTCTTCACTGGTTGAAGACTCGTGACCTGATTCATAGTTAGAATTCTCCGGAGAAGAATTTAGGAGAATTTTGCAAAGAGAATCTTTAATATTCTCATCTAAATCAAGTTCTTTTATTTTTTCCTTGATTTTGCAATCTTTTGCATAATGGCCTACTCTTCCGCACTTATAGCAGGCTTGAGGGTTTTTTTTCTTTAACATAACCCTTTCTGGCTTTATGAAAAGCCTTCCTTATTTGGGTTTTTTCACGCCTCTTTTCAGGCGAACCCTTTTTCTTTTTGAAGTCCTTTTTCTTATGGGACTTCTTCCTCTTTGAAGGAATGTCAATGGCGAATTGTTCACAGAATTCACCTAATTGTTGTCTCTCAGTGAGACGATGTTTCTTAATTTCTTGGTTTAGCTTTATTTCATTGCAAAGGGCTAAACCTTCCTGAGTGCATATACTAATGAGTTTACCATATGAGTAAGTATCATAATTGATACTCATCCCTGTGCCTCTAAAGACTTTTCGAATCCTTTCAGCGAATAACGGAGGAAGTCCATCTATGAATTTGGCCTTCCAATGAGTACTACTACTCTCTGGTAATTCCATCACCCTGGATAAGAAAACATCTTTATACCATCTAAAGGATGTAAGGGTCTTACACCTTAAATTCTGAAGCATAGTTCTGATAATTTCACTATTATCAGACCATCTTCCAGAAAAATGTTCTATGATATTAAGTACCAATGAATAGACTGCATTCTGTACAGTCTTATTATCTTCGACTTTAGTCGCATTCATAATTTTATTGCGTTGGTCTTGAGTGAGATAATTATCCCAACAGCCTTTAAGCTGACTAGTAAATCCAGCAATAAGCATTTCTGCAATTGCCTTATCTGCATTATTATTAATTTTGCAGATAGTACTGTACATAAGCATTCTATGTATTGTAGTATAAATTTGCCTTTTAGCAAGACCGTCTATATTCCACTCATAAATATCTGACCCACTATAACCTTGGTGGTAGTGGTCATTATCATGTTCTTCTAGTAGAACATCCCGAGGGGTTGGTCGAGGATAATAAAACATCCTTTGGTAGGGTTTGCGAGTATATTTTTCAGAGATTTTATTAATCTCATCTTCTACCTATATTCTTTTACCTTTGTCAGGTTTATGCTCTAGAGTTAAAGGACTAGCCTTAAACTCTCCAAACTTCTTATTAAGAAGTTCTTCCAAATCATTAAGACTTTTAATTTTAAAGTCTTTTACCACCGGTGGAGGTTGGATGCTGGTAGTAGCTATTTGCTTTACATTTAGCCTCCTTTTGAGAAATCTTTTGGACCTCTGCTATAAGCTTGTCCAATTTCTCTTGTATTGTGATAACCTGTTCGCCCAGAATACTAACATACATATTAGTATAATTATTCTGAGTAAGCATAGTATTCAGGTTTTTGGCCGTAATAGTAGCCACATCATTTTCAAATAATTTAGAAAAAGCAGTAAAATATACTACTTTATCTTTTTCCCCCATTTGAAAGGATTGTTGGGGTGGAAAACTAGATTTGATGGTTATTCCACTGGTGAGCATATAATATCTTTCTTACACAGAAATATAGTTATAAACATGTTTAGATATAAACTAAGGAACAAAAGCAATAATTTTATTCTTCTTGCTAATATCCGCATAAAAATCATGTCTAAAAAATTGTATTAATTCACTAGTCATGTTTTTATGAAACCATTTTCTGAAAACAGCCCATCTGGGTTTTAGAAATTCTTCTAAAATCATTTTTCTTGCCGGTGAACCCAGACTAAAATCTATTTGGTTTTCAACCATCATTAACACCATTTGAAAAATCCATTTCGGATGCAGAGGGTTCAAGATCTGAATTAATCTTGGCAATATTATCTTGGCCAATTTTTATACTATCAATTCTATTATTTTCTCTAATTTGTGATGTGGATGCTCTAGATGGAAAGTCTACCACATAATCAATTGGAGATATATAAGAAGAATTTGATCTAGTCAGTCTAGATGATGAACTGATATTATCAGTTTGAATAGGTTCATTGAACCTAATATTTATAGTGCCATATGAGGTTTGTTCTATTTCTGTGACCTCAGCATTATGTGACGACCTGACCCGTCGTGACGTGAGTTACTGCCCCATTTCCCCCATCTTAAGTTTCTCTATGCTTCATTTTTAGTATTTGAGGTGATCGAGTCGATTTGGATTGGTTTTAGTAGGAAATGAGAACTTAGTCTCTTTAAGGAAGGTTTGTCTCAGAAAAGTCAAATGGACGTTGACTTATGTGCTAGAGGGCTCGGATTTGAATTCTGATGATTCGCTTAGCTTTGGGGGATGATTTGTGACTTAAGAGTGTTATCAGAAGTAATTTTGGAGGTCCGATGTAGAATTAGGCTTGAATTGGCGAAGTTAGTATTTTGGCGAATTCCGGTTGATAGGTGAGATTTTGATTCGAGGGTCGGAATGGAATTCCAAGAGTTTCTACAGCTTCGTTGGGTGATTTGGGTATGTGTTCAAATTTTCAGGTCATTCCCACATCGTTTGGTCGGGTTTTTGATTGAATGCGCATTTCGGAAGTTTTGAAGAAACTTAGGCTTGAATCCGATGTAATTTGATGGTTTTATTGTTGTTGGATGTATTTTTATGATTGGAACAAGTTTGAATAACATTATAGGATGTATTGGTATTTTTGGTTGAGGTCCCGGGGGCCTCGGGGTGATTTCGGATGGCTAACGGGAAGAAATTTGGGGTTTAAGGACTGCTGAAGGATCTGGTATCTGATATTTTCGCCTCTGCGGAAATGGACCGCAGAAGAGGTTCCGCAGAAGCATATGGGGAGTCGCAGAAGCGGAAAGTGGACGTTTGGCATTTTTCCGTAAAAGCGGAATAAGTTTTGCATAAGCGGTCACCGCAGAAGCGGTTATGGACCGCAGAAGCATTCCTGGGCGACTTTAAGGAAAATTGCAGATGCGGTGGGAAGGCCGCAGAAGCGGTCTCGATTTTGCAAAAAATGGACCGCAGAAGCGGTCCTGGGCAAAATGAGGGAAACCGCAGAAGCGGAAGAAAATCCGCAGAAGCGAAAGTCGCAGAAGCAACATTTGTATCGCAGAAGGCGGAAATAGGCCTGGGCAGAAAGGTTAAGTTCTGCCATTTCCTATTTTTGACGATTTGGAGCTCGGTTAAGGCATTTTTTGGTCCGATTTTCATAGAGAACAACAGGGTAAGTGTTCTTAACTAAATTTTGGTTGTATAACTTGAATCTATTACGAGTTCTAGCGGTTAATCAGAGAATTTTGTTGGAAAAGGGTAGAAAACCCTCTTTGATAGAATCAAGGATTTGAGGGGTGAAATGATATGGGAATTGAATGATTTTTACATGGTTAGACTCGTGGCGAGATAAGGAAGCCGGCGATGTTAATTTTATAATTTTTCGAGACGTGGGCCCGGGGCTCGGGTTTTGCAAATTTCGTGAATTTCGATATTTTTCGATTGTTTTCGATTGGGTATTGTCCCATTTGCATGTTGTGATTTATTCGCTCTGATTTTGGATAGATTTGATGCGCGTGGAGGCTGGTTTGAGGGGCAAAGGCATCGAGAGCTAGAGATTTCACCGGTTCGAGGTGAGTAATACTTGTAAATGATATCCTGAGGGTTTGAAACCCCGGATTTGCAAATCATGGTGCTGTATTGAGGTGACTTGCACACTGGATATGAGCGTGGGGTAGAGCACCATTGGGGATTGTGACTTGGTCCATCCCGGTTGTTGATTTTTACGGCGTATTTGACTGAAACTACTTGTTATCATCATAATTTGGGTTGATTGCCATGTTTGGGCTTCGTGCCAACTATGTGAATCCTTCGGGGATTGATATTACTGTTTTAGCATATCTTGCATATCATTTGGTTTCAGTCCAAGGTTTTAAATACTATTTTGCAAACTCAGCCATACTTCTAAGTTTTGAAAACTCAAATGATATTTTAAATGATATTTCGGGCTGAGAACTACTGTTTTATAAATGCCCAAGGGGCTTATGATGATTTTCTGGACTGAGCATGGATCGGGCTGCGCGCCGCAGCAGTATTATATTGATTATGGGTGGATCGGGCTGCGCGCCGCAGCGGTGTTACATTGATATTGAGGCCGAGTGCCTGGATGATTATACTGATATTGATATGAGGCTGAGAGCCTAGATGTGATGCCACGAGATGGCTTGTTATTGCGCTTGGGCTGTAGGAGCCCCTCCGGAGTCTGTACACACCCCCAGTGAGCGCCGTCGACGATAAATAAATGGAGCAGGCTACACGCCGCAGCGGGTACTAGAGTGTACCGTCATATGCATTGCATTGCACTCATGCATTTGTTCTTATTTTGCAATGTTGTCATGACATTTAGCACTCATATCATCGACATCCATGCTAATTCTTGCACTGTTTACCAGATATCCTGGTGTTATTTGTTAATGGAGTGCTGTGCTCGAGAGGCTGATGTTGTACTTTGTGAGGTGGGAGTGAGCCCGAGAGGCTGATGTTGTACTTTGTGAGTTGGGAGTGAGCCCGAGAGGCTGATGTTGTACTTTATGAGTTGGGAGTGAGCCCGCGGGGCTGATACTGTACTGAGAGGTTGATATTGAGCCCGAGGGGCAGATTTCTGATTATTTCTTACTTGTTGAAATTGTTTTTGGCAATTGTTGAAAAGATCATTTTCAAAAGAGGTTTTGACTGAGCCCAGATGTTTTCCAAAGGATTTCACGGTTTTACTTTTTTCTAAAAAGGGTTGTACTGTTCTATATAGCGTGATGGAGTGCTTTACGTGATTTCTTGCTTTCAGCTATTATTTACTTTTATTACTCACTGAGTTGGAGTACTCACTTTAGTCCCTGCACTTCGCGTGCAGATGCAGGTACTTGACTACCCGGTAGCGGGTTTTGAGCTGTTTGAAGATTTGTTGTCATAGCTGAGCCATGTGACCGCTAGCGTCTGCGGCACCAGATCTTCTCCCTCATTTTATGTTGTTCCTGTTACTTTCAGACTTTGTTCCTGTTTCTGGACTTGTAGTACTTTAGTGAACTCTGTAGTAGCTCATGACTAGTGACACCCCGATGTCGGGCTGTGACGGGATGGTTCCCTGTTGTTATCATTGTTTTCCCCGATTTTGGTTATGCTAATCACGTTTTAGCTTTATAAATGCTAAATAACTGTTAAAAGGAAGCGTTTGTTTTGTTGGCAGGCCTTGTCTTCACGAGAGGCGCCATCACGACCGGGTTTGGGATTTGGGTCGTGACACATTACCAGTGTTACAAGGGGCAACTGCTTCCTCTATGACCCATTCCTTAGGGAAATCAATTTCATCCCATTTGATAGGTCTTCTGGTAGTTACTTTGGATTTTCCAAAGTTGGTTTCTATAAGAATAGTTTCATTTTTGAAATCCATTATTTTGCACATAGGATTCAAAGTATATAAAGGTTTGAAATAAATCCTATAACAGATATGTATAACTTCTGTGCCAGGCAAATAATCATAACCATGTAATTTAATGCTAAGTATTAAAGCATTTAAAGAATTCTCATCATTAAGAGAAATTTGCAAATTAGGATAAGCATTAAAATAAACAGGGCCATAAGCCAAACTGGTTTGCACAGTCCCTATAAGAGACTTTTTCTAGTTCTGGTTTCTGCCATCTCTGAGAGCTGCTATAAAGCTTTCAAGTAAACCTCTTAAAGTAAGCGGCTTGAAGGTAACTTGTATTAAACCTATATGTATAAATCTATGTGAATCCCTATAAGGGGCAAAATCACCATCAGATAATAATCCGAAGGTAGCATGATCACTATCTACCGTGATAGTTTCTTCAGTAGTTTTAACTACTTGTTTTAAACCTATTTTTTCAAAAGTACCAAAGTGGTATATTACCTTAGGTTTGACTAATGGTATAGTCCATTTATTAAGAAGATCTCATTGTTGGGGCAATTCATATTCTTCTTTCCTACTGTTTTTAACAGTAGTCTTCTTCCTAATGATATTTATTAAGAAAAAAGTGTTAAACTTAGCTTCTACAGTTACTAACTTACATGGCTCTGATACCAAACGGATACAGGATCACTTCCAATGAGGCTCCAGGAAATAAATTACAAGAACTCCAGTCTTGGATAGTGTCACGACCCAAAATCCCGAACCCGGTCGTGATGGCGCCTCTCGTGAGAACAAGGCCAGCCAGACAACAAAACATTACATCTCTTGTAATTACATAGCAAGAATAAGTCTAAATCATAGTCAATATAATATTAAATGTGAGATAAACGTGATAGAACAGAGACATCATCCTCAACTCAGCCCGAAATTGGGGTGTCACAAGTCACGAGCATCTAAAGAATCTAAACACTATTATAAGACCAGTAATATACATAATGGAATTTAATATCAAAGGAAGAGATACGGTGCCGCGAACGCAGACAGTCACCTTGCTCAGCTACGATGGCTAAATCTCCAATCAGATCAAAACCCGCTATCGGGTGAACAATTACCTGCACCTGCGCACGAGGTGAAGGGATTAAAGTGAGTACTCCAACTCAGTGAGTAATAAAAATAAATAATGACTGAAAGCATGAAATCTCATAAGGGCACAATATAGCGCTATCTCACGCAGTAAAATCAGTTATACAGTAAAACAGTGAGTATCAGATAATTCTCCTTTTAAAATTGTAAAGACAAATAATTTCAACAGTAAAGATTAATCAAAGCTTGCCCCTCGGGCTCAATATGTAAATCTCAGTATAGTATCAGCCCCACGGGCTCACTCCCAACTCACCAGCACACAACATCAGCCCCTCGGGCTCACTCCCAACTCACCAAACATAAACAACGGCCTCTCGGGCCCACTCCCAACTCACCTGGGTACCCTGCGCTCACTGGGGGGGTCTGTATAGACTTCGGAGGGGCTCCTACAGCCCAAGCGCAATATCAATAGGCCTGAAAACCTTCACATCACACTCGAGGCCTGAAAGCCTCCTCACATAACACTCGAGGCCTGAAAGCCTCCTCACATCACTCAACATATCCTCATAGATGGCCCTCGGCCTCAATCAGTCTAGAAATAATCATAAGCCTCTTGGGCATAAGTAAAACAATAGTGCTCAGCTCAACAACATTTTAAATATCATTAAATCTCGAGTTGAGTATAAACGTAGCTGAGTTCACAAAATAATATAATTCAATTGGACTGAGTTCAACTAACATTTCAATTCGTGAGGAAAATAGTGATGTAAATTCACAAAAGATTTCAGGTAATTGGCACGAAGCCCAAATATGGCAATAAGCTCAAATCATGGTGAAAAACAGTAAATCTTTATAAAATACGCGGTAAAATATCAATTGGGATGGACCAAGTCACAATCCCCAATAGTAAATGACCCGCGCTAGTCATACAATGTGTGTCTCATCTCAACATAGCAGTATGTTGTGCAATTCGGGGTTTCAAACCCTCAGGGCATCATTTAAAATCATTACTCACCTCAAGACGGTCAAACGTCTACTTCGCTATGCCCTTACCTCTCGAATTTACCTTTTCGCGCATTGAATCTGGCCAAAACCACAACGAATACATTACAATAGGCTAAGGGAATATAACCCAATCGAAAAGACTCGAAAAATATCGAAAATCATGAAATTTGTGAAACCCGAGCCCCGGGCCCACTTCTTGAAATCCAAAATTTTTTTGCATAAAAATGATCCTTATCTCGCCACGAGTCTAACCATACGAACCAGTTCCGACACCATTTGGTCCTTCAAATCTTTATTTTACATTTTTGAAAGATTCCAAAATTTTCTTCCCAAATTTCATCTCAAATCACTAATTAAATGATGAATTCAATGATAGATTCTTGTACTCTAACCAAATCTGAGTTAGAATCACTTACCCCGATGAATTTCTTGAAAACCCTTCGAAAAATCGCCAAAATTCGAGCTCTCTAGGTCCAAAAATCAAATAAAACCCCTAACCTCGTATTTATAGAGTACCCCTCGGATTCTGACAGTGCTGACCGCACAAAAATGACCGCGGTCCGCGCCCAGGGAGTGCTGACCGCACAAAAATGGTCGCGGCCGCACAACAATTTGACTGCAGTGACAGGCTTCACTATTTTGGCGATAACTTTCTCTACAGATGTCCAAATGCCTATTATAATATGTTTCTGAAACCTAGATTCAAAGCTCTGCAACTTTAGTTGTTGAATAACCTCAAAATTCCACGTAAATCAAAAGATAGGAGCTTCCGAAGTAGAACCAGCAGCCTGCAGATCTTCCCGTGCGAGGCCGCGCGCCCAGCGCGAAAAGGAGCGCGGTCCGCGCCTCCACTGCTGCCACCTCCATTTTTCTAAGTTCCGTGGTGTCCGTACTCGCTCAAAACTCACCCGAAACACACCCGAGGCCCCCGGGACATCAACCAAAAGCACATATACGTTATAATACTTCATTCAAACTTGTTTGAGCCATAAAAACACTATCGTTAACATCAAAATCGTCAAGTTTTCATCAATCAAGGCCTAAGTTAAACTAAAACTTTCAAAATTCTCATTCAATCAAAAACCCAGCCTAAACATCTCCAAATAAACTGAAATTTTGCACACAAGTCTAAAATCACCTAACGAAACTACTGAAACTCTCGGAATTCCATTCCGACTCCTGGATCAAAATTTCACCTATCAACCGAAAATCGCCAAAATACTAACTTCGCCAAAATAGGCTAACTTCTTCACCGGACCTCCAAAATTACTTCCGATTGCACTCATAAGACTTAAATCATCACCCGGAGCTAACCGAATCATCGAAATTCAATTCCGAGCCCTTTAACTCACAAGTCAACATCTGGTTGACTTTTCCAACTTAAGCCTTCTTAAAATTGACTAAGTTAAAATCACTCCAATTAAATTCTAACGCACCCAATACCGATAATGAAACATAAGGAAGCAGAAAATGGGAGGAACGGGGTAGTAACTCACGAGACAACGGGTCGGGTTATCACATTTTCCCCAATTTAAACAAACGCTCGTCCTCGAGCGTACCCAGAGTCGTCCTAGAAGCCAACAAATAGCTGAATAACCTTACTAAGCATATACCTGGGGGTGATCCTACGTTACCCTATCTCATATAGGTTCGATAACACATTTAAATCGAATTTACACAATCCAGTCTAGCCCATAAATCATAGAACTACCTTTTTACTTATGAAACCATCAATTTGATAAAAACCTCACACCTATACTTGAATAGTCTCGAACCAGCTGTAATAACCCATACCTGCAACCTCGGGTGAAATCATATGATAAACCGCATAATCCAAGCACTAGAAATGATAACTTCTATTCACAACATTTGCCCACAACAACCAAATACCGATAGAAAATCCCTTATTAGCTAAAGTGTTATTCCAATACTTTCATATACTGCCAACGATAAATGAGACACGTAGCAAACCATAATCATTTTTCAAATCAACCAATTATGAAGCCACTCCCCTTTTGACTAATACCACAACAGATTTCCGAGCCGAACCTCGCTATTATCCTTCTAACAAGCCGAAATCAAATCTGTTTTTATTCCTCAATGACCCAAACGATCACCTCGAATCCAACACACCACTCTAGTGATGTGACACCTCAATACAGGCCTAAGACACAACTTGCATAGTATGCGCACCAATAAGAAACGGTCCGAACATACTCAAATCATGAAAATGACTCAACTGAGAGAGTTGTACCTCAAACTCACTAGTACTGCCACAACACAAGGCTGAGGCCCTGTCTCACATCATAAAAATATGACACACAAATTTGACCCGCAAGGTCATGTTTCCACATAGCTTTGCTGCAACGCGCGATGTTATCCAAATACTACTCCACATGATACACCTCAGTCACTATGCTTGAAATCGACAACCGTGCTCAATTGTTGACTGGAGCCAGAGCAAATCATTACACCCACGGTGAAACAAATAACACATACCACGTTTAAACCTGATAGAACATAATCCAACTCACCTCGCCACCCAACCCGTGGCATTTCCGGCATAGCCCATGGTAAAATAGTTCAGAATTGTCCGACGCTAAGAAAACCAGTCTAAATTCTGAAATCACATACAAAATCTAACATACCAGCAAGTAAAGATCCCCTCGAGCCTTCGAATCCTGATAGCCGCTAAACAGTACCGACGCACATGGTCCACAACCACAATATAGCCTGTACATGAGAACTCTCAGTCTCCAACTCCATATTGCACACACATCATCATACCTTACCACAATTTCCACTATGTGAATACATGCACACCTTTAATACCCATTCATTCCACGATAAACACTCTAAAATTTCCATGTGCCATACAAGCAACTCGAAGATCAGTAGTCGATCCAGCCTTAAATGTGCCGCAATACTATTGAAGTGCCATCAACTTAATCACATTGGTCTTTTTCTAAAACATATAACCTCTACAAATCACTATGATTAGATATACGATTTCCTTAATCATCTGAAGATTATTCACCCTAATCATCTGAAGCTTATTTCTCTAATCACCTAAAGCTGCCTGTACTGCCTAAGAATGTTATGAATTTCCATTCAGAACTGAACCATAACCTTACACACGCAATTCTCAATCCTTCACAACATATCACATATACCATATCATCCTAAGGTAACATGAGGACTTCACCTCCCCTTCCGAACCGGGAACGTTTACGTACTCAATTAGTCAAGAACTTCCATTGATCCCCTCTAGAAGAAAAATCATTACACATCTCATGCTCTACATGACATACATAGGTCTTGTTCAAATTCTTACAATACCGACATGACATATAAGATCTATATAAATTCATAACAATTCATTGGGTCTATACTTCTGACAAGAACTATCACCTAATTCTGAACCATACAATAATCTTAGCCCCTTAATTTACTTTCTATACTAATATTGCACTGATCTCTAATTCAATGATCTCGTCTCACCCATTACGAACTGCCCAGGCAATAAGCCACCTCAGATATAATCAAAAGCCGCATATGATGCCCCAATATGCCAATAGGATACTAATTCGAACGCGACACAAAAGGAAAACGAACTCTGGAAGGAATTACCAATACCATGCACTAATACGGACTTTCCTTAGAAAACAGGAAGCAAGGCATACAAAATAGTATATAGAAAACTATGCTCAACATCACACTATTGCGGCGTGCAACCCGATCCAGATAACATACCCATGGCGGCGTGCCACCCGATCCACATATAGATCTCACATAAAGAGATGCACTTCGAGCCAAATTTTCTCATTACAACATAATACCGAGTATCGGTCGTACGCATGCTAAGTGCATAATAATATCTCTGAGGAACATATAGCATTATAAGCTACAAAAACCAAGCACAACTGAGGTGCGATGTACAATTTGAATTTCAAGAGCCAAGATGCTCATATAACGTCATTCCTATGCGGATTCTCAACACATAGCAATTTCTCAAGCCGTCTCACAACTCACACAGCGCAATGCATCACTACGCAAAATATCTGACAAAGAAACATCAACCTAACTACTCCTCCATGAGGACCGCGTTACAAAAATACACACATCTAGCCTGATATAGAGACATTATTCACATTAAATCTATCCATCGACTTCAAGCCGATTCTGATCACACTGAACTAGTCTGATAACCTTTAAAAGGTCCACAATAACTCCCATTTTCCTCATAATACACAAGAACAACAATCATATTCGGAGTAATCCTCCCCAGTTCACAACCCAATATTCCAAGTGCCCTCCAGGCACGAATCTTCAATTTAACGACACCATCACAAACTTCATACTTGGTTTACATCATTAATCACTCAAGTGATCACATGCCACATTTATATAAGCTACTCGTGGGACACACTCCCACAACCTACCACAACAATATCTGGAGCGTACCTCCAAACCACTGGTCGCACTAATGTTGAAGAGCGATCAAGAATCATTAACCAGGACACAAAAACCCTTTTTAGAAAACACCGATCTTAGGTGACATTGAAAACAATACCAATTTACCGTAAATATTTAAAATCATCTCCTGCTCATCCAAGCTCATGACATCTTATCAAAAAAATTTCCTTCACTCGTGCCATTCTCGGCCCAATTTCTACAACAAGATTCAATTCACC
The DNA here is from genome assembly GCA_026770625.1 of Nicotiana glauca. NCBI lineage: Eukaryota > Viridiplantae > Streptophyta > Magnoliopsida > Solanales > Solanaceae > Nicotiana > Nicotiana glauca. The sequence goes on along the minus strand of MU784212.1, from coordinate 27,996 downwards.
AGCATGCATCAAACTCGAACCAATATAACATATAATCATGCAATCGACTTATTTAATGGCAAACTCCCCAACTTGGCTCAAAGTTATAGATCAAAACGCACTCAATAACCCACAACGCGTATACCCTATTGCTGTCGTAATACCACAGTGAGACTAAACTCACTCCTTCATAAGTTCGTGGAAATACAAGTCATCTGGAGTTTTAACTCTTCTACAATTCTTGCATTTACTTACACAACAGTTAAGCCCACTCTCTAGGCAACCAAATTTTTACCAAGTCCCATATTTTTCAAAAACTTCGGCAGAGTTTCCTTTGTAATTGGGCCTATCCACTTGCCAGAGAATCACAAAAACCATCCTACCAACACGCCCATAACTTGACAAAGCATCACAATGTACATCAAAACATTAATCTCAATATTACATGTATTATATTATCAAAATTGATACATGGACATGCATTGCAGCTATTTGAATCATAACGCATAGAAAATACCTTTCAACCCTCCATTATTGGGATATTCAACTGAGTAAGAACATATTCTTTCTTTAATGTTTTCGACCTTCAAGGTGGCCTTCTTGACTTAGCGATTTCGTCATAGTACATTTTCAGAAGTGATCTCCACTCCTAGACTTATCTCACTAATATGACAAATAGATGCCCCTCTTGAGCCAATTACCCAGTAGCTTTACCTTTAGTTGATATTTTTGTATACCTTCCATTGACGTACACATTACACAATCACTTAATCTTCCTGAGTCTAAACTCATATCGTAACATGAAATTTATCTCACTCCAATTAGGAGTAATAAATAGGTTCTCCCCGCACCCATAACTTGAGACTACACATTCAATCACAATGGAAATAATACACTCCATAGTTTATCTATCATCTAGTAGAGCTTCCTCGTCACTTCCAAGTCATATAGATACATCTCGCAGTACTATCATACTTCTGACATAGTTATCCAGCCATGGTTCCCACTAATAGGGGCCATACCGAACAGAAAGGTTCAAAACACTTGCTCGCACAATCAGCACCTTGGTGCTTAAGCCATTGGCAAAGATCCGGCCTCAAGTCCTCCAAACTGGCCTAACATCAAACTCATAGAGATTACACCTCACCCCTCGATCGGGGATCAAAAGCCATCGAGGCACATCCGATACTGAGCGCTCGTGCGCGCATACGAACGCGTGGAAGGAATTTCGAAAATTTCTTTTGAAGATGAATCAAGGACGCACGATAAGAATTCAAGAATATGAAGTTTTCCTAAAAGTTCTACAACATCTCGAAGATAAATACAGATATCTCTGTACCGATCCGCGAGACTCTACTAAACCTGCTCATGACTCGCGAGACCTGGTAACCTAGGCTCTGATACCAACTTGTCACGATCCAAAATCCCGAACACGATCGTGATGGCGTCTCTCGAGGACAAGGCTAGCCAGTCAATAAAACATTTCATCTCTTGTAATTACATAGCAAGAATAAGTCTAAATCATAGTCAATATAATATTAAATGTGAGATAAACGTGATAGAATAGAGAAACTTCCCCAACTTAGCCCGAAATCGGGGTGTCACAAGTCACGAGCATCTAAAGAATCTAAACACTATTATAAGACCAGTAATATACATAATGGAATTTAAAATAAAAGGAAGAGATACGGTGCCGCGAACGCTGACGGTCACCTTGCTCAGCTACGATGGCAAAATCTCCAAGCAGCTCAAAACCCGCTATCGGGTGAACAATTACCTGCATCTGCACACAAGGTGCAGTGAGTAAAGTGAGTACTCCAACTCAGTGAGTAATAGAAATAAATAATGACTGAAAGCATGAAATCTCATAAGGGCACAATATAGCGCTATCTCACGCAGCAAAATCAGTTATACAGTAAAACAGTGAGTATAAGAAAATTCTCCTTTTAAAACAGTAAAAGACAAATAATTTCAACAGTAAAGATTAATCAAAGCTTGCCCCTCGGGCTCAATATGTAAATCTCAGTATAGTATCAGCCCCACGGGCTCACTCCCAACTCACCACCACACAACATCAGCCCCTCGGGCTCACTCCCAACTCACCAAACACAAACAACGGCCTCTCGGGCCCACTCCCAACTCACCTGGGT
>MU784212.1:5338-18053 GCA_026770625.1 Nicotiana glauca | reverse complement strand
ACAATATAGCGCTATCTCACGCAGTAAAATCAGTTATACAGTAAAACAGTGAGTATCAGATAATTCTCCTTTTAAAACAGTAAAGACAAATAATTTCAACAGTAAGGATTAATCAAAGCTTGCCCCTCGGGCTCAATATGTAAATCTCAGTATAGTATCAGCCCCACGGGCTCACTCCCAACTCACCAGCACACATCATCAGCCCCTTGGGCTCACTCCCAACTCACCAAACACAAACAACGGCCTCTCGGGCCCACTCCCAACTCACCTGGGTACCCTGCGCTCACTGGGGGTGTGTACAGACTGCGGAGGTGCTCCTACAGCCCAAACGCAATATCAATAGGCCCGAAAGCCTTCACACATCACACTCGAGGCCTGAAAGCCTCCTCACATCACTCAACATATCCTCACAGATGGCCCTCGGCCTCAATCAGTCTAGAAAAAAATCATAAGCCTCTTGGGCATCAGTAAAACAATAGTGCTTAGCTCAATAACATTTTAAATATCATTAAATCTCGAATTGAGTATAAACTTAGCTGAGTTCACAAAATAATATAATTCAATTGGACTGAGTTCAACTAACATTTCAATTCGTGAGGAAAATAGTGATGTAAATTCACAAAAGATTTCAGGTAATTGGCACGAAGCCCAAATATGGCAATAAGCCCAAATCATGGTGAAAAATAGTAAATCTTTATCAAATACGCGGTAAAATATCAACTAGGATGGACCAAGGCACAATCCCCAATAGTAAATGACCCCGCGCTAATCATACAACGCGTGTCTTATCTCAACATAGCCGTATGTTGTGCAATTCAGGGTTTCAAACACTCAGGGCATCATTTAAAATCATTACTCACCTCAAGACGGTCAAATGTCTACTCCGCTATGCCCTTGCCTCTCGTATTTACCTCTTCGCGCGTCGAATCTGGCCAAAACCACAACGAATACATTACAATAGGCTAAGGGAATATAATCCAATCGAAAAGACTCGAAAAATATCGAAAATCACGAAATTTGCAAAACCCGAGCCCCAGGCCCACTTCTCGAAATCCAGAAAATTTTTGCACAAATACGATCCTTATCTCGCCACGAGTCTAACCATACAAAATTTATCCAATTCAGACACCATTTGGTCCTTCAAATCTTTATTTTACATTTTTGAAAGATTCCAAAATTTTCTTCCCAAATTTCATCTCAAATCACTAATTAAATGATGAATTCAATGATAGATTCATGTACTCTAACCAAATCCGAGTTAGAATCACTTACTCCGATGAATTTCTTGAAAACCCTTCGAAAAATCGCCAAAATTCGAGCTCTCTAGGCCCCAAAATCAAATAAAACCCAAAACCTCGTATTTATAGTGTACCCCTCGGATTCCGACAGTGCTGACCGCACAAAAATGACCGTGGTCCGCGCCCAGGGAGTGGTGACCGCACAAAAATAGTCGCGGCCGCGCAACAAGTTGAATACAGTGACAGGCTTCACTATTTTGGCCATAACGTTCTCTACAGAAGTCCAAATGACCATTATATTATGTTTCTGAAAACTAGATTCAAAGCTCTAAAACATTCATGTTTGAATCACCTCAAAATTCCGTGTAAATTAAAATATATGAGCTTCCTAAGTAGCACCAGCAGCCTGCAGAACTTCCCGTGCACGGCCGCGCGCCCAGCGCATAAAGGAGCGAGGTCCGCGCCTCCACTGCTGCCACCTCCATTTTTCTAAGTTTCGGGGTGTCCGTACTCGCTCAAAACTCACCCGAAACACACCCGAGGCCCTAGGGACATCAACCAAAAGCACAGATACGTTCTAATACTTCATTCAAAATTGCTCGAGCCATAAAAACACTATTGTTAACATCAAAATCGTCAAGTTTTCATCAATCAAGGCTTAAGTTAAACTAAAACTTTCAAAATTCTCATTCAATCAAAAACCCGGCCTAAACACCTCCGAATCAACTGAAATTTTGCACACAAGTCTAAAATCACCTAATGAAACTACTGAAACTCTCGGAATTCCATTCCGACTCCCGGATCAAAATTTTACCTATCAACCGGAAATCGCCAAAATACTAACTTCGCCAAAATAGGCTAACTTCTTCACCGGACCTCCAAAATTACTTCCGATTGCGCTCATAAGCCTTAAATCATCACCCGGAGCTAACTGAATCATCGGAATTCAATTCCGAGCCCTCTAACTCATAAGTCGACATCTGGTTGACTTTTAAGCCTTCTTAAAAGAGACTAAGTATCTCATTTCTTAATAAAATCACTCCAATTAAATTCTAACGCACCCAATACCGATAATGAAACATAAGGAAGCAGAAAATGGGAAGAACGGGATAGTAACTCATGAGAGGACAGGTCGGGTTGTCACAGCTAGTTACCAACTTCTAGGTAAACCTTAAACCACGGTGCTCCACACAACCCTACAAACGGTCACCTGCCTAAACGGGTTTTACGAGCACCACCGGTTAGGTTGGCCTAACCAAGGTTTACTGTCGAAATTAGTAACTGCCTGGTCTATATAGTTCTTAACCTATAACCTCATTAGGGTGATACTGTAAACACTTAGTTACAAAACATGCTAAGTGAATAACTTTCGAAGGCTAAGTCTAACACTTAATTATTTAGCCTTTCATTTAGGCTAAATAGTAATATAAATTAGGAATGAGAGGGAGAGAGAAACAGTACCGGAGACCTTCTGTTTTGTGGCCAAGCGACCTTTTTAATTTTTCTATACAAAATTTAAAAATATTATAAAGGATTTTTACAAAGGGAATGGAGAGAGAAACTAGAGAGAAAGGAAAGCGTTGGCTGATGGCTAATGTCGTAGCTAATGTCTGCCTTCTTCTAAACTAAAATGATCCTTAAATAATGGATCAGCTAAGGATAAAATAAAATTACAACAGTATTGGCCGAGGGCCGACAAGATTAAAAGACATTCCTGCATAATTACAAACAGACAAAACTACTTTATTAAAGTAGATTCCCTTCAATAATGGAGGGGTCCACTACATTATTAAATTTAACTTTATTAAAATTATTCATCTTCATTACCCCAATAATTCATTTGCGGGGCCTTCAGTCATTCATGCTTTTCCTTTTCCTTTTTTGTCTTTTCTTTCTGAAGATTCTTCAGCACTTTCTTTCAACTTTGCAAGGATGTCTTCTATCTCATTAATATTAACTTCTGTTTCCAGGGTGCTTTGAGCTTCCCTGCTACACATTCTTCTTCATTGGAAGTATTACCCAAATAAGCCATAGATATATCATCACTGACATCTGTTCCGAAATGTTTTACTAAATATTTCTTTATTTCCTCAAAGTATGAAGCGAGGATTTCTTTCTTGGAGAGAGCTCCTTTCTTCATTTGAAGACTTTTTGTAATCATCTCGAAAGGACTTTATTTGTCCCCTGCAGTATCTGCTCTATCTAATTTCACATATGAATCTATCTTGGTTTGAATTTGTTGAATTAATTCTTCACCAAATAGTTTTCCTTGGGGGTCTGTCTGGAGTAATTTGGTCCAGAATTTATTATAAAAAAATCCTCTGAAGGCAAGGAATTCCTTCATCGGTATAACCAATTTGAACATCCCATTTCATTATCCATGGAATTGAAAACTCTATAAAGAAATACATTAATGCAATTCCATCATAAAAGATATTATCTTTTTGTAATAAAATAATTCTGGGAGATATGTCTACCCATTGAGTAGAGAAAATAAACGATCTTCAGTATTATCAAGATCCAGATCATGAATATGATCTATTCTATCATCATAAAAATGGCCTAATTGTATCATCTCTTGTATGATATCTTCTAAATTAGTACCAGTTTCATCAGAATAGTCATGGATGGAAAATTCGTTAAAGAATTGTTCATATTCATCCATAACATCATCAACAATTTTATCAATTATAAGTCTATACACAATGGAATCATCCTAAGAATAGTGATTAAAGTTTCTTCTCCTAAAAACATTATGTAGTCATTCATAATTAACAATATTAAAGAGGGAACTTATGAGTTCAAATATTCTCTTGTAAGAAAATCAGGAAGGGTATTATCAGACCCTTTTTTATATATTATTTCGAAATCAAAAGGTGCTAACAAAGCTTGCCATCTACCAAACATCTGTTTAGAAACATCATGTTTGAAATCTTTATTAAAAATAAATTTTGCAGCTTGGCAATCAGTTTTAATAATAAACTTTTGATTATATAAATCAGTCTGAAATTTCATAACACATTTGACTATAGCAAGAATTTCTTTTGCCACAGTCGCATAATTTCAAAAAATCATGAATGATATATTTCTTCCTTATACGGATTTCATAATTGTTTATATTGATGACATTCTAGTATTTTCAAAAAATATAGAATCTCATTTTAAACATCTTGATTTATTTAATAAAATTATTATTCAAAATGGTTTAGTAATATGAAAACCAAAAATGATGATTTTCCAAACTTTTGTTAGATTTTTGGGTTATAACATTGAGAAGGGTATGATCGTTCCTATCAATAGAAGTATTGAATTTGCTTCTAAATTTCTGATATAATTACTGATATGCACTAATTATAAGTGTATTAGGTAATATTATACCAAATGTAGCTTATATATATACACACACTTACGCTATACTAGGTATATAATATTATACTTACGGTATACTAGCTAATATTATGTCGAATATAGCTCATATTAAGTAACGCACACAAATATATATAATTTTAAATTGAAATAAAAGTAATTTAATTTTTTTTAGAAATAGTGACCAACATTGGTCGCTATTCTGGTCAAACGGTCAGAAGCTGGCGACCAACTTTGGCTGCTATTTTGGTCAAAATAGTCAATACTTATTTGCTACCAAAAATAGCGACCAAAGTTGGTCGCTATGTTTAAATCCAGAATCAAAATCGGGTTTTCCCTCCCAATCTCTTATTTTCTTACCAAAAATTTCCCAAACTCTCTCTCAACATATTCTCCTCCCCTTCTCTATTTCCCTTACGCAAATCAATCCCCCCACCCCTTGACACCACTGTGACTATGACGACCCGACCCGTCGTCACCTGAGTTACCTCCCGGTTTCCCCCATATTATATTTTTCTATGTTTCAATATCAGTATTTGGGTTGATCGGATAGAATTGAATTGGTTTTTATTGGAAATGAGGCACTTAGCCTCTTAGAAGGAAGCTTGTTTTGGAAAAGTCAACCGGAAGTTGACTATATAGTTAGAGGGCTCAGATGTGAATTCCGGTGATTTGGTTAGCTTCGGGGGATGAATTGTGACTTAGGAGTGCGATCGATATTGAGTTTGGAGGCTCGGTGTAGAGTTAGGTTTGAATTGGCGAAGTTTGAATTTTGGCAAATTTCGGTTGATAGGTGAGATTTTGATCCGAGGGTCGGAATGGAATTCCGAGAGTTACAGTAGCTTCGTTAGGTGAATTTGGATATGTCTGCAAAGTTTCAGGTCATTCGGATTTTTGATCGAATGTGCAATTCAGAAGTTTTTAAGAAACTTAGGCTCTGATTTGATGAAAATTGAGGATTTTGATGTTAACAATATTGTTTTGATGAATCGAGCAAGTTTGGATAGGGTATTAGATCATGTCAGGGCTTTTGGTTGAGGTCCCGGGGGTCTCGGTGTGATTTCGGGTGGTTAAACGGGAATTTTGACGCATGTTGCAGGTCTGGTTTTTATGGCTTCTGGTATTTCTGCATCTGTGGAAAAGGAGCCGCAGAAGCGGTTCTGCAGATGCGGCGTGGAGGTCACAGAAGTGGTCCTTTGAGGGCTAGGCATATTTCGCAGAAGCGGAAGGCTTTCCGCAAAGGCAGGCTCCGCAGAAGTGGTTTTGGACTGCATAAGCAGTCCCAGGTTAGTTAAGTGAGACCGCATAAGCGGTCGTTTGGTCGCAAACGCGGTGACCGCAGGTGCAGTATTATAACCGCCGAAGCGGAAATCGGTCTGGGTTAAGTGAACAGTGGTTCACAATTTTGAAAGAGAAGAGAAATATTTTGGACTTTGACTTAGGCGATTCTTGGGCGATTTTGAAGAGAACTCGAAGGGGTTTCATCAGGTATGAATTTTTAGACTCGGAATATGTTATTATGGTGTAAAAACATGGAGTAATCACTGAAATTCGAGGAATTAGAGGGTAAAAATGGAGGTTAAGGCTTGGAACTTAAGGGAGTTTAAAATTGGGTTTTGATAGGCCAATTGAACTCCGATTTTAGTAAATTTGATATGTATAGACTCATGGTGAGACGAGAAATCCGGTGATGTAAATTTCGTAATTTTTTGAGAAGTGGGCCCGGGGCTCGAATTTTGCCAACTTCGTGATTTTTGGTGTTCTTCGAGTCTTTTCGATTGGGTTATGTTTCTTTATCTTATTGTAATGTATTCGTTGTGTTTTTTACCAGATTCGACGCGCGAGGAGGCGGATTCGAGAGGAAAAGGCATAGCGGACTAGTCTTGTGGCCGGTTTGAGGTGAGTAATAGATGTAGATGATGAGCTGAGGGTTTGAAACCCCGGTTTATCACACTATGACGCTATATTAAGGCGAGACGCGCACTCCATGACGGGTGCGAGGTCGTTTGTGATTGGGGTTTGTGGATTAGTCCGCCCGAGTGGTGTCCAAGCTGTCCTTTGGACTATAGACTGATTAGTAAATATCCTACTTGGATTGTTATGAGTATATTTGGGATGCGTGCCGATTATTTGGATCTCTTAGAGATTATTATCACTATTTCCATGATGCTTAGCATGTTTTCATGATATCAGTCCTGATTTAAACACTGTCTCAAAATGATTAATAAATTTCTAAAGTTTTAAACACTTAATCTATAATTCCTAATAATTTGAACTGGAAATAATAACTTGAATGTGCCTGTGTGGCTTATATGAATATATCTGGACTGAGTATGGATCGGGCTGCACGCCGCATCGAGTGCTACGATGATATTGCGCTTGGGCTGTAGGAGCCCCACCGGAGTCTGAACCCTCACAGTGAGCGCGGGTACCCAAATGGATCCGGCTGTACGCCGCAGCGGTCATGTGCATTGCATTGCATTCATGTTCTGAAGTTTATCTGATCTAGTTGTTTCTATCTTGTTGCCATTTCACCGTTACCTATGCTAAATTGTTTGTGTTAGCTTTACATTCTGGTATTTTCGGGATTTCATACTTTCAGTCATTATATATGTCTATTACCACTGAGTTGGAAGTACTCACTTTACTCCCTGCACTATGTGTGCAGATTCAGGTGTCTCGGGAGCATAGTTATGCTATTTGCTGCATCAGAGTTTCTTAGGAGTTGTCGAGGTAGCTGCCTAACACTCGTAGGACCGGACTCCTCCCTTATCCCTTATTTATTTCCGCATTTGTGAACATCAGTATTACTGAGGATTTATTATTTTGTTATCTTAGAGGCTCTAGACTCATGACCCCAGGTCCTTGGGAGTTTTGTTGTCAGTTGTTATGATTTCCGTATTACTTCTGTCTATTATCACTGGTTAGAACTATATTGTTGATAATTTAAATGCTATAAATTGGAAATGGGTTGTGTGGTTGAGTTGTGAGTGTTATATGGTTGGGCTTGCCTAGCATTTGTGTTGGGCGCCATCACGACCCGGATTGGGGTCGTGACAAGTTGGTATCAGAGCCTAGGTTACTAGGCCTCATGAGTCATGAGCCGGTTAGTAGAGTCTCACGGATCAGTATGAGACGTCTGTTTTTATCCTCGAGAGGCTGTAGAACCTTTAGGAAACACCTCATATTCTTAAACTCTTATCGTGCGGCTTTGTTGTTCTGAGACCTAAACTTCTGTATTCTATTCTCTCGCATATGACGAGAACCAGTGCTACCGGACGTGACGGAAAACCACCATTGCCACCTGTTAGAGGTCGTGGTCGTGGTCATGGTCGAGGCAGACCAGTGAGAGCAGCTCCTGCAGATCCACTAGCTGCCCAGGTTCTGGACCAGCCTCCAGCTGTAGATGCTCCAGCAGCACCTGTTCAGGCACCGACAATGGCCATTGTGATTCCTGGTCTTCAGGAGGCTTTAGCTCAGATCTTATCCGTCTGCACTGGCCTGGTTCAGGCAGTCTCAGCCACTACTGTCGTAGCTACTTCTCAGATCGGGGGTGGTCATTAGACCCCTGCAGCTCGCATACCCGAGCAGGTTGTTCAGGGATTGCAGACACCGGGAGCAGCCCCAACTCAGCTAGTCGCACCAGTTGCACCAGTTGCCCCAATTGCACCAGTTGCCCCAGTTGCGCCAGTCGCACCAGCTCCAGACTTTGTGTTTCCAGCTATGCCAGATGACGAGCGGTGTCGACTGGAGAGGTTCGGTAGGCTCCAGCCTCCAACGTTCAGTGGCACTGAGGGTGAGGATGCCCAGGGAATTCTATACAAGTGTCAGCGTATGTTTCGCACTGCAGGGATTTTGGAGTGGAGTGGAGTGGCTTTTAATACTTTCCAGTTCTCAGGGCCTGCATTTACATGGTGGGAAGAGTTTGAGAGGCGTAGGGCTGTTGGAGCAGCGCCCCTTACTCGGCAGCAGTTCTTCACTCTCTTTCTGGAGAAGTATGTACCACAGTCTCACAGAGAGGAGATGCATCATCAGTTTGAGTGGTTGGTTCAGAGAGACATTACTGTGACTCAGTACGAGTTGAGATTTAAGTAGCTAGCTCGGCATGCTACTTTGATGATCCTGACAGATAGGGAGAGGATTAGGAGGTTTGTGGATGGTCGTATTTATCCAGTCTGCATTTTGATGATAGAGAGAGGGTTGTGGCCGCCTCGTTTGAGGAGGTAGTTGATACGGCTCGACAGATTAAGACAGATCGCCGTTACGAGCGTGAGGAGAGGGAGGCCAAAAGGCCTCGAGGTTCAGGTAGCTTCAGTGGTGCTCCGTCTAGGGGCCAGTTTCAGCGCAGTAAAGGTCGTTCCTTCAGACCTCCTCAGCAGGTCTTACAGAGTCCAGTGGGGTTTCTTCAGGCCGTGGTCGTCAAGGTTATCAGCAGGGCCAGTCTTCACTTAGCCCCTTTCCAGCTTAGAGCTCTACTCCTGTTTCTTCAGCCCAGGGTTCATCCGTAGCGAGGGGTTCCCTTCAGTCCCCTTCTCCAGCTCTGGGTCGTTGCTTCGAATGCGGTGAGTTTGGTCACATGAGGAGACAGTGTCCTCGGCTTCGTGGTGGTCGGTCTCAGTAGAGGGATCAGCCCTCCTCTTCTACTCCATCTACTTCAGCACCATCCCAGTCAGGTAGGGGTGGGGGTCAGACATCTGCCCTAGGGATGGGGATCGATCTAGCGGTGGTCAGGCTCAATTCTATGCTCTTCCAGACAGGAGGGACGCCATTGCATCCGATGTTGTTATCACTGGTATTATCTCAGTCTGCCACAGGGATGCCTCTGTTTTGTTTGATCTCGGATCTACCTATTCCTATGTATCTTCATATTTTGCTCATCATTTGGGTTCAACCCGTGGTTGTCTTGCCTTGCCTGTGCCCGTATCTACCCCGGTGGGTGATACTATTATTGTGGATCATGTATATCGATCATGTCTAGTGACTATTGGGGGTTTAGAGACCCGAGTTGACTTGTTATTGTTGGGCATGGTAGATTTTGATGTGATTCTGGGTATGGATTGGCTATCCCCATACCATGCTATTCTGGACTGTCATGCCAAGACAGTTACGTTGGCTATTCCGGGTGTTCCGAGAATCGAGTGGCGAGGTATGACTGATTATGTGCCCAGCACGGTGATTTCTTTCTTAAAGGCCCAGCGGATGGTTGGTAAGGGTTGTTTATCGTATTTGGATTTAGTGAAAGATGTCGGAGATGAGACTCGTAGTCTTGATTTAGTTTCTATTGTGAGGGATTTCCCGGATGTGTTTCCAGCAGATCTACCGGGCATGCTACCGGACAGGGACATTGATTTCGGAATTGACATGGTGCCGGGCACTCAGCCTATCTCTATTCCTCCCTATCGTATGGCACCAGCTGAGTTAAAAGAATTGAAGGAGCAACTTCAGGAACTCCTAGATAAGGGGTTCATTCGCCGAGTGTGTCACCGTGGGGTGCACCGGTCTTATTTGTGAAGAAGAAGGATGGCACGATGAGAATGTGCATTGACTACCGACAGTTGAACAAGGTGACAGTGAAGAACAAGTATCCACTACCCCGTATGGAGGATTTGTTTGACCATCTTCAGGGGGCAAAGTTATTCTCTAAGATTGATCTCCGTTCAAGCTATCACCAGTTGAAGATTAGGGATTCAGACATTATGAAGAAAACTTTCAGGACGAGATATGGGCATTATGAGTTTCTAGTTATGTCTTTTGGGCTGACTAATGCCCCAGGCACGTTCATGCACTTGATGAACAGTGTATTTTGGCCGTATCTGGATTCATTTGTGATTGTGTTTATTGATGATATCCTGGTGTACTCGCGTAGCCAGAAGGAGCACGCGCAACATTTGAAGGTGGTGTTGCTGATACTGAGAGAAGAGAAGCTCTATGCAAAGTTCTCCAAGTGTGAGTTCTGGCTTAGTTCTGTGGCTTTTCTGGGACACGTGGTGTCCAGTGATGGTATTCAGGTTGATACAAAGAAGATTGAGGCGGTGCAGAGTTGGCCTAGGCCGTCCTCAGCCACTGAGATTAGGAGTTTCCTTGGTTTGGCGGGTTATTATCGTAGGTTCGTTCAGGGTTTTTCATCTATTGCTTCGTCCTTGACAATGTTGACGTAGAAGAATGCTCCATTTGTATAGTCAGACGAGTGCGAGGAGAGCTTTCAGAAGCTCAAGACAGCGTTGACCATAGCTCCAGGTTTAGTGTTGCCATCAACTTCAGGTTCTTACACCGTGTACTGGGATGCTTCGAGAGTTGGGATCGGATGTGTATTGATGTAGGAGGGTAGAGTTATTGCTTATGCTTCTCGTCAGTTGAAGCCTCATGAGAAGAACTACCCTGTACATGATTTGGAGTTGGCTGCCATAGTCCATGCTTTGAAGATTTGGAGGCACTACTTATGTGGCGTATCTTGTGAGGTATATACGGATCATCGCAGCCTTCAGCATTTGTTCAAACAGAAGGATCTTAATTTAAGGCAGCGGAGGTGGCTTGAGTTGCTCAAGGATTATGACATTACCATTTTGTATCATCCGGGGAAGGCCAATGCAGTGGCTGATGCTTTAAGCCGAAAGGCGGTGAGTATGGGTAGTTTGGCGTACATTCCAGTTGGGGAGAGGCCCTTTGCAGTTGATGTCCAAACTTTGGCCAATCGAATGGTGAGGTTAGATATTTTGGAGCCTAGTCGGGTGTTGGCTCGTTTGGTATCTGGGTCTTCCTTGTATGACCGCATTAGAGAGCGCCAGTATGATGATCCATATTTGCTTGTCCTTAAGGACAGGGTTCAGCATGATGATGCCAGGGATGTGACTATTGATAGTGATGGTGTGTTGAGGATGCAGTGCCAGATTTGCATGCCCAATGTGGATGGGCTTCGGGAGTTGATATTGGAGGAGGCCCACAGCTCGCGGTATTCTATTCATCCAGGTGCCGCGAAGATGTATCAGGATTTGAGACAACATTACTGGTGGAGAAGGATTAAGAGGGATATTGTGAGTTATGTAGCTCGGTGTCTCAACTGTCAGCAGGTCAAATCTAAGCATCAGAGGCCTGGTGGTGTACTTCAGCGGATGGATATTCCAGAGTGGAAATGGGAAAGGATTACTATGAATTTTGTGAGTGGTCTCCCTTGTACCTCTAAGAAGTTTGATTCGATTTGGGTGATTGTAGATAGGCTGACCAAGTCCGCGCACTTCATTCCGGTGTGTACTACCTATTCTTCGGAGCGGTTAGCAGAGATTTTCATTCGGGAGATTGTACGGTTGCATGGGGTCCCAGTTTCTATTATCTAAGTTAGGGGTACTCAGTTTACTTCCTAGTTCTGGAGGACTTTTCAGCGAGAGTTAGGCACACAAGTAGAGTTGAGCACAACATTTCATCCACAGACGGACGGGCAGTTCGAGCGTACCATTCAGATATTGGAGGACATGTTCATGCCTGTGTTATTAATTTTGGAGGTTCTTGGGCTGAGTTCTTGCCACTTGCAGAGTTTGCTTACAATAACAGTTAGCAATCCAGTATTCAGATGGCGCCGTATGAGGCCTTATATGAGAGGCGATGTAAATCTCCGGTTGGTTGGTTTAAGCCCGACGAGGCTAGACTATTGGGGACAGAGTTAGTTCAGGATGCCTTAGAGAAGGTAAAGGTGATCCAAGAGAGACTTCGTACAGCTCAGTCGCGCCAGAAGAGTTATGCGGACCAGAAGGTTCGAGATGTATATTATATAGTGGGCGAGAAGGTCTTGTTGAAGGTTTCGCCTAAGAAGGGCATTATGAGATTTGGAAAGAAAGGGAAGTTTAGTCCGCGGTTCATTGGCCCTTTTGAGATACTTAGGAGGATTGGGGAGGTGGCCTACATGCTTGCTTTGCCACCCAGCTTGTCGGGAGTTCATCCGATGTTTCATGTATCTATGCTCCGGAAGTATGTTGGGGACCCGTCTCATGTGTTAGACTTCAGTAAAGTTCAGTTAGATGATGATTTGACCTATGATGTGGAGCCAGTGGCTATTTTGGGTCGTCAAGTTCGGAAATTGAGATCTAAGGACATAGCTTCGGTGAAGGTGCAGTGGAGAG
>MU784211.1:0-16781 GCA_026770625.1 Nicotiana glauca | reverse complement strand
CTGCAACAACTTAAAAGTAACACCTCCGTTCTACTGGTGGGCTCCCGACTGCAACAACTTAAAAGTAACACCTCCGTTCTACATGCAGGGCTCCCGACTGCAACAACTTAAAAGTAACACCCCCATTCAACGGGCGGGCTCCTGAATGCAACAACTAATAAGTAACACCTCCGTTCTACGGGCGGGCTCCCGAATGCAACAACTTAAAAAGTAACACCTCCGTTCTACGGGCGAGCTCCCGACTGTAACAACTTAAAAGTAACACCTCCGTTGTACGGGCGGGCTCCCGAATGCAGCAACTTAGAAGTAACACCTCCGTTCTACGGGGGGGGCTCCCGACTGCAACAACTTAAAAGTAACGCTTCCGTTCTACGGGCGGGCTCCCGAATGCAACAATTTAAAAGTAACACCTCCGTAATACGGGCGGGCTCCCGAATGCAAAAATTGAAAAAGTAACACCTCCGTTCTACGGGCGGGCTCCGGAATGCAACAACATAAAAGTAACACCTCTGTTCTACGGGCGGGCTCCCGACTGCAACAACTTAAAAGTAACACCTCTGTTCTACGTGCTGGCTCACTACTGCAACAGCTTAAAAGTAACACCTCCGTTCTACGGGCGAGCTCCCAAATGCAACAACTTTAAAGTAACACCTCTATTCTACGGGCGGGCTCCCGGCTGCAACAACTTAAAAGTAACACCTTCGTTCTACGTGCGGGCTCCCGACTACAACAACTTTAAAGTTACACCTCCGTTCTACGGGCGGGCTCCCGAATGCAACAACTTTAAAGCAACACATTTGTTCTACGGGCGGGCTCCCGACTGCAACAACTGAAAAGTAACACCTTTGTTCTACGGGCGGGCTCCTGAATGCAACAACTTAAAAGTAACACATCCGTTCTACGGGCGGGCTCCCGATTGCAACAACTGAAAAGTAACACCTTTGTTCTACGGGCGGGCTCCCGAATGCAACAACTTAAAAGTAACACCTCCGTTCTACGGGCGGGCTCCCGAATGCAGAAACTTAGAAGTAACACCTCTGTTCTATGGGCGGGCTCCCGCATGCAACAACTTAAAAAGTAACACCTCCATTCTACGGGCGGGCTCCCGACTACAACAACTTAAAAGTAACACCTCCGTTCTGCGGGCGGGCTCCCGACTGCAACAATTTAAAAGTAACAACTCCGTTCTACGGACAGGCTCCTGAATGCAACAACTGAAAAAGTAACACCTCCGTTCTACGGGCGGGATCCCGAAAGCAACAACTTAAAAGTAACACCTCCGTTCTACGGGCTGGCTCCCGACTGCAACAACTTAAAAGTAACACCTCCGTTCTACGGGCGGGCTCCCGACTACTACAACTTTAAAGTAACACCTCCGTTCTACGGGTGGGCTCTCGAATGCAACAACTTTAAAGTAACACCTCCGTTCTACAGGCGGGCTCCCGACTTCAACAACTTAAAAGTAACACCTCTGTTTTACGTGCGAGTTCCCGACTGTAGCAACTAAAAAAGTAACACCTCTGTTCTACGGGCGAGCTCCCGAATGGCACAACTTAAAAAGTAATACCTCTGTTCTTCGGGCGGGCTCCCGACTGCAACAACTTAAAAGTAACACCTCCGTTCTACGGGCGGTCTCCCGACTGCAACAACTTAAAAGTAACGCCCCCGTTCTACGGGCGGGCTCCCGACTGCAACAACTTAAAAGTAACGCCCCCGTTCTACGGGCGGGCTCCCGACTGCAACAACTTAAAAGTAACGCCCCCGTTCTACGGGCGGGCTCCCGACTGCAACAACTTAAAAGTAACGCCCCCGTTCTACGGGCGGGCTCCCGACTGCAACAACTTAAAAGTAACGCCCCCGTTCTACGGGCGGGCTCCCGACTGCAACAACTTAAAAGTAACGCCCCCGTTCTACGGGCGGGCTCCCGACTGCAACAACTTAAAAGTAACGCCCCCGTTCTACGGGCGGGCTCCCGACTGCAACAACTTAAAAGTAACGCCCCCGTTCTACGGGCGGGCTCCCGACTGCAACAACTTAAAAGTAACGCCCCCGTTCTACGGGCGGGCTCCCGACTGCAACAACTTAAAAGTAACGCCCCCGTTCTACGGGCGGGCTCCCGACTGCAACAACTTAAAAGTAACGCCCCCGTTCTACGGGCGGGCTCCCGACTGCAACAACTTAAAAGTAACGCCCCCGTTCTACGGGCGGGCTCCCGACTGCAACAACTTAAAAGTAACGCCCCCGTTCTACGGGCGGGCTCCCGACTGCAACAACTTAAAAGTAACGCCCCCGTTCTACGGGCGGGCTCCCGACTGCAACAACTTAAAAGTAACGCCCCCGTTCTACGGGCGGGCTCCCGACTGCAACAACTTAAAAGTAACGCCCCCGTTCTACGGGCGGGCTCCCGACTGCAACAACTTAAAAGTAACGCCCCCGTTCTACGGGCGGGCTCCCGACTGCAACAACTTAAAAGTAACGCCCCCGTTCTACGGGCGGGCTCCCGACTGCAACAACTTAAAAGTAACGCCCCCGTTCTACGGGCGGGCTCCCGACTGCAACAACTTAAAAGTAACGCCCCCGTTCTACGGGCGGGCTCCCGACTGCAACAACTTAAAAGTAACGCCCCCGTTCTACGGGCGGGCTCCCGACTGCAACAACTTAAAAGTAACGCCCCCGTTCTACGGGCGGGCTCCCGACTGCAACAACTTAAAAGTAACGCCCCCGTTCTACGGGCGGGCTCCCGACTGCAACAACTTAAAAGTAACGCCCCCGTTCTACGGGCGGGCTCCCGACTGCAACAACTTAAAAGTAACGCCCCCGTTCTACGGGCGGGCTCCCGACTGCAACAACTTAAAAGTAACGCCCCCGTTCTACGGGCGGGCTCCCGACTGCAACAACTTAAAAGTAACGCCCCCGTTCTACGGGCGGGCTCCCGACTGCAACAACTTAAAAGTAACGCCCCCGTTCTACGGGCGGGCTCCCGACTGCAACAACTTAAAAGTAACGCCCCCGTTCTACGGGCGGGCTCCCGACTGCAACAACTTAAAAGTAACGCCCCCGTTCTACGGGCGGGCTCCCGACTGCAACAACTTAAAAGTAACACCTCCGTTCTACGGGCGGGCTACCGAATGCAGCAACTTAGAAGTAACACCTCCGTTCTACGGGAGGGCTACCGAATGCAACAACTTAAAAAGTAACACCTTCGTTCTATGGGCGGGCTCCCGATTACAACAACTTAAAAGTAACACCTCCGTTCTACGGGCGGGCTCCCGACTGCAACAATGTAAAAGTAACACCTCAGTTCTACGGACAGGCTCCCGAATGCAACAACTGAAAAAGTAACACCTCCGTTCTACGGGCGGGATCCCGAATGCAACAACTTAAAAGTAACACCTCCGTTCTACGGACAGGCTCCCGAATGCAACAACTGAAAAAGTAACACCTCCGTTCTACGGGCGGGATCCCGAATGCAACAACTTAAAAGTAACACCTCCGTTCTACGGGTGGGCTCCCGACTGCAACAACTTAAAAGTAACACCCCCGTTCTACGGGCGGGCTCCCGACTACAACAACTTTAGAGTAACACCTCCGTTCTACGGGCGGGCTCTCGACTTCAACAACTTAAAAGTAACACCTCTGTTCTAAGGGCGGTCTCCCGACTGCAACAACTTTAAAGTAACACCTCCGTTCTACTGGCGGTCTCCCGAATGCAACAACTTTAAAGTAACACCTCCGTTCTACGGGTGGGCTCCCGACTGCAACAACTTAAAAGTAACACCTCCGTTCTACAGGCGGGCTCCCGACTGCAACAACTTAAAAGTAACACCTCCGTTCTGTGGGCGGGCTCCTGAATGCAACAACTAAAAATATAACTTGAATTGATTTCCTCGTTCCTTCGAGAAAATTTTCATAAATGGCAAAAAATTTTCTGCCCCAGTTTTGGTGATCTTCTTTGTGGCATGACTTTCTGCCGTTAATAAAATTTCCTTTTCCTTCTTCAAATCAAAGTAAATTTGTTAGTTTAAAACATGGTGAGTGGTCGTGCCACTCCTGCTGGGGATGGTTTTTCCCTTTCCTTTGTCCTGCTCTGCGTTT
Organism: Nicotiana glauca; assembly: GCA_026770625.1. NCBI lineage: Eukaryota > Viridiplantae > Streptophyta > Magnoliopsida > Solanales > Solanaceae > Nicotiana > Nicotiana glauca. The sequence goes on along the minus strand of MU784211.1, from coordinate 12,686 downwards.
CCAAAACTTGTTGGGGAATAATGTTATTTGCTAGGGATGATATTTCTGCTGGGGATGGTTTTTCCTTTTCTCCTTTCCCCGCCCTTTGTTGTCCGACCCTCTTGGCACTTTGGTCGATAGTCTATCGGGGATGCTCCTTCTTCCCGACGATCCTTATCCACAAATTTCTCAACTGTTATTTTTCTGTTTTTCTCCATATTTTCCCTTATCTTTGGTCTGTCCTGCTCGCATTTTGCTTTGCACCATTTTGGCAATTTGTAGTAAGCTCTAAAAAATCCTTCTCAAAAACAAACTGCTGGAGAAAAAGTCTTTAAATGAAGAAAAAGTAATGACTTCAAAAGACAGAAAAAGAAAAAGTCTTTCTGAACAAATGCCGGGGAAAAAGAAAAAAGACAAAGAACTTATCTGAACGGTATAACCAGTCCCAACGATCACGTCGTGCATTCCGGATCTAACCAACCCAGTCTATTTATCAATCAATCTTTCTGACGGCTTCATTTTGCTGGGGATGATAAGGCACCCCATTCTTTGCCAAATGCGGATCCTTTCCGCCAATCTTATCTTGTTGCCTCATAGTGCCCTTCGAGGGGTTTTCACTAATAAGACTCTCTCATTTCTCTCAACTCTCGTCGCCTTATGGTGCCCGTGAAGGTTTTTACCATAAGAATCTCTCGTTTTTTCTCTCTCAGCTTTCGTCGCCTTATGGTGCCTGTGAAAGTTTTCACCGATAAGGCTTTCTCATTTTATTTTTCTTTCTCCGTTGGGGATTGGAGTGTTACCGATAAGATCCTCTCCACAGGGGATTCTTTTGGCTATCAATTCCTTCAGCTCATGTTACTCTCGGCTTTCATTTTCCTGACTTGGCACCTCTCGGATAATGATTGGGAGGTCTTTTTGGACATCAACATGGTTTTTTTTGTGGGGATAAAAGAAAAGGATATCAAAAATTCGAAATAACTTCGATGGGTAAAACATTAGAACTCTTGGAATCGAACTTTTCCCAAAATTTTTAAAATATAACTTCTGCCCCAGTTTTCTTGCTTGGGGGATTTTTGATTTTTATTACTCTTTGACTGAGCCATGAGGCGCTTACGTATCCTCTTTGAGGAATTAGGTCGAACGTAGTTCACTTTATTAATGATTCCAAGAGAGGGGTATGAAAGAATAAATAAGCTCAAAGGGGGAATCAAAGGTTAAAATGTTTTGGATAGAAGAATGAATTGCCTCCGTCATTTCATTTTTCGATAAATGCCAAGTACAAACAAACAAACAAACAACAAACAATTACAATCAAGGAAATCATACATAATATCTCTTGACTGCATCAGAATTGATATCCATGTCGATACATCTTCCCTCGACATCTGTCAGACACAAGGCGCCATTGGATAACACTCTGGTCACAATGAATGGTCCTTGCCAATTTGGGGCGAACTTGCCCTTTGCTTCGGCCTAATGTGGCAGGATTTGTTTCAACACCTGCTGTCCCACTTCAAATTTCTTGGGACGCATCTTCTTGTTATACACGCTTGCCATGCTCTTTTGATACAATTGGCCATGACATACTGCTGCCAATCTCTTTTCATCAATCAGGCTCAACTGCTCCAATCGGGCTTTGACCCATTCATCATCATCAATCCCAGCCTCAGCGACAATCCGGAGGGACGGAATTTCAACCTCTGCTGGTATCACTACTTCAGTTCCGTATACCAACGAATAAGGAGTTGCACCTACTGAAGTACGAACAGTAGTGCGATAACCCAACAATGCAAATGGAAACTTTTCATGCCATTTCCTAGACCCTTCTATCATCTTCCTTAATATCTTCTTTATGTTTTTGTTGGCTGCCTCAACCGCTCCGTTGGCCTTGGGACGATACGGCGTGGAGTTACGGTGTGTAATCTTGAACTGTTGACACACTTCTTTCATAAAACTACTGTTAAGATTAGCACCATTATCCGTGATGATTACCTTTGGGACCCCAAATCTAGTGATGATATGGGAATGAACGAAATCCACCACTGCCTTCTTGGTTACTGACTTGAAGGTTTTAGCCTCAACCCACTTAGTGAAGTAGTCGATGGTTACCAGAATGAACCTATGACCGTTGGAGGCTACCGGCTCAATAGGTCCAATGACATCCATGCCCCATGCAACAAATGGCCAGGGTGTTGATATCATATGCAATTCTGTCGGCGGAGAATAAATCAGATCTCCGTGTATCTGACACTGATGGCATTTTCGCACGAAACTGATACAATCATGCTCCATAGTGAGCCAATAATATCCTGCTAGAAGCATCTTATTCGCCAATACATATCCGCTCATATGGGCCCCACAGACTCCGGCATGTACCTCCGTCATCACTATCGTGGCTTGACCGACATCTATACATCTCGGCAAACCCAAATCTGGGGTTCTTTTGTACAACATTCCTCCACTGAGGAAAAATCCATTTGCCAATCGCCGAATGGCTCTTTTTTGATCTCCGGTGGCCTGCTCCGGGTATATCCCCATCCTGAGGTATTCTTTGACATCATTGAACCATGGCTCGCCATCCATTTCTTTCTCTACCATGTTGCAATAGGCATGCTGATCACGAACCTGAATATGCAATGGGTCAACATGAATTTTGTCCGGGTGGTGTAACATCGATGCTAAAGTGGCCAAAGCATCGACAACCTCATTGTGAACTCTTGGGATGTGTCTGAACTCCACTGATCGAAATTGCTTGCTCAGATCGTGCAAACATTGTCGATACGGTATAAGCTTTAAATCTCGTGTTTCCCATTCACCTTGAATCTAATGCACCAAGAGGTCCGAGTCTCCCAAGACCAAAACATCCTGGACATCCATGTATGTAGCTAACCGTAAGCCTAAAATGCATGCCTCATACTCAGCCATGTTGTTGGTACAATAGAAACGTAGTTGAGCTGTAACAGGATAATGATGTCCTGTTTCAGAAATGAGTACTGCTCCTATTCCAACTCCTTTCGCATTTGCGGCTCCATCAAAGAACAACTTCCATCCTGGTTGCTCGGTCCATTCCAACTCATCTATATGCAACACTTTTTCATCAGGAAAATAGGTCCTTAAAGGCTCGTATTCTTCATCAATGGGATTCTCAGCTAAGTGATCCGCCAATGCTTGGGCCTTCATGGCCGTCCTCGTCACGTAGACGATGTCGAATTCCGTGAGTAATATCTTCCATTTTGCTAACCTCCCTGTGGGCATGGGCTTTTGGAAAATATACTTCATTGGATCCAAGCGCGAAATAAGATATGTAGTATATGATGACAGATAATGTTTTAGCTTTTGTGCCACCCAAGTTAGGGCGCAACATGTCTTCTCAAGTTGGGTGTACTTGACCTCATATACTGTAATCTTCTTGCTGAGATAATAGATGGCTTGCTTCTTTCTTCCTGTAATGTCGTGCTTCCCCAATACACAACCAAACGAATTCTCCAGGTCCGTCAGATAAAGAATCAACGGTCTTCCCGGCTCAGGTGGAACCAACACGGGTGGATTTGATAGATACCCTTTGATTTGGTCGAATACTTCTTGACACTCCGCCGTCCATTCTACCGCAGCATCTTTCTTCAGTAGCCGAAAAATGGGTTCACAAGTCACCGTGAGTTGAAAGATGAATCTGCTGATATAATTCAACCTTCCCAACAGACTCATGATTTCTGTTTTGTTCTTTGGCGGTGGCAATTCTTGGATGGATTTGATCTATGATGGGTCCAGCTCAATGCCCAGCCGACTAACAATGAATCCTAACAGCTTCCCAGATGGAACACCAATTGCACATTTTGCCGGGTTGAGCTTGATATCATACCTTCGAAGTCTTTGGAAGAAGTTCCTTAGATCTTCTACGTGGTCTGACTAATACTTGGATTTTATGATCACATCATCCACGTACACCTCAATCTCTTTATGTATCATGTCATGAAACACAGTAGTTATTTCTCTCATGTACATTGCCCCAGTGTTCTTCAAGCCAAAAGGTATTACCCGGTAGCAATAAGTCCCCCATGGCGTAATGAAAGCTGTCTTCTCCACATCTTCTTCATCCATTAGAATTTGGTGATACCCCGCATAGCAATCCACAAAAGACCCGATCTCACATACGGCACAATTATCAATCAAGATATGGATGTTGGGTAACGGAAAATTGTCCTTTGGGCTTGCCCTATTGAGATTGCGGTAATTGACACACACCCTGATCTTCCCGTCTTTCTTCGGAACTGACACCACATTAGCCAATCAATCAGGATATCGAGTGACCCGAATAACCTTCACCTGCAGCTGCTTGGTTACTTCTTCTTTAATCTTCACACTCATATCTGTTTTGAACTTCCTCAATTTCTGCTTGACGGGGTGCTTAAGCCCGGCATGTTATCATACGACCATGCAAAAACATCTTTGAATTCAATGAGTGCTTTGATTAGTTCCTCCTTGATGTTCGGCTCAACGTGGATGTTGAATTTGGTTTCCTTGAGATTGTCTGCATCCCCCAAATTGACAGCTTCAGTGTCATTCAAATTGGGCTTGGGTTTCTCTTCGAACTGGCTTAATTCTCTGTTTATCTCTTCAAAGGCTTCATCTTCATCGTATTCTGATTTATCATCATAATCGACCTCTTGTACAATTAGTTCAGGATTAGATTGATTTTTTAGACTGGGTTGAAGATCCGTTGTGCATGCCATCTCATTAAAACCCGTATAAAAAGAACTATTCAGAAAGAGAAAAGAGGAAAACAAAATTAAACAAAATAAAAAGAGAAAACTTTCACTTTATTAAAATGCGGGATAACAGAGTTTCATACTTTTGCTGAATACAAAATAAAACAAGAACTGGATTACAACTCTGGGATAATCTAGAAAATAAGAAAGAAAAATCCAGAGCCTACTACCAAGACTCCCTCCAGGTAGGAAGAGGAGTAGCCGTCCAATTGTTGATATTGGCCCTAGGCCCCACAAACTGTATATCTACCCTACTGGAACCTTCTCCAGCTTCTATCACGTTGACGTCGGCGAACAGCCTTTCAAAATACTGGTTCAAATCCCTATTTGACCCAATCAGTGGTCTGAGAACTTTGGGGACTGACAACCTTCTAATACCTGCTTTGACAAAGGATCTGGAGAGACGTGGAACTGGCTTGGGAAGAACCAAACTCTCTTCTTCAATTTTCGAGCAAGTCTTACGTCTGCTGCGGTGGGCTTGAATCCCAACCCAAAAGTGTCCAGATTCTTGGGCAAAGAAACTGGCTGGACAATACCCTGCAGATCAACCCCCAAGCCTTTTCCTGGTACAAACCCGCTATTTAACATTTCCGAGGCTATCATGAAGGTGGCCGCTGCGATTCTGGGTAGTGGAAGGTTCTCGCCTTCAGCACTTTGTCAACTGAGACTACATCAAAAATCTGGTAAACCCAGGGACCTTTATCGTCGTCGGTTTCTATGAATGGTACAATGGCATCACCCACAGCGCATGTACCATCATCCCCGTGCACCACTATCTATTGCCTGTCCCACTCAAATTTCACCATCTGGTGCAATGTGGAAGGTACTGCTTTGGCGGCATGAATCTAGGGTCGCCCCAATAGAAGATTGTATGATACTGCCACGTCTACCACTTGGAATTCCATGGTGAATTCCACTGGACCAATGGTCAATTCTAGTATGATATCACCCACCGTGTCAGTACCACCCCCATTAAAACCTCGGACGTAGACGGTGTTCCTGTGAATTCGGTCATGATCAACCTCCAGCTTGTTCAGAGTAGTCAAAGTACAGATGTTGGCACTCGACCCATTATCAATCAATACTCGGGTGACCATCGAGTCTTCGTATTTCACGGCCAAGTATAGGTCTTTGTTGTGTTTTGTACCCTCTGTCGGCAATTCATCATCAGAAAACGTCACCCTGTTTACCTCGAAGATTTTGTGCACTATCCTTTCCAAGTGATTTACAGAGATTTTATCCGGAACATGAGCCTCGTTCAGGATTTTCATCAGTGCCTGACAGTGGTCACTGGAGTGGATCAACAAGGATAGCAACGAAATATGTGCCGGAGTCTTTCCTAACTGCTCCATAATGGAATAGTCTTGGGCTTTCATTTTCTTCAAAAACTCCTCCGCCTCTTCCTCTATCACGGGTTTCTTTATCACCGCTGGGTTGGACCTTCTTAACTCTACGGGAGCAAAACACCTCCCCGAACGAGTTAACCCCTGGTCTTCACATATTTCTTCCACAACCTCCTTCCCCTTGTACATTACCATCGCTTTACTGTAGCTCCAAGGCACGGTTTTCTCGCTGATTATCGGCATCTGCATTACTGTCCTGATAACAATTGTCCCTGTGCATGCCGGCTTGATTTGTACCCCTTGCACCGTTACTTTGACCGGTTCTGGATTCTTTGTAACAACAAGCGAACTCTTTCCCATTACCACCACTAGCTTGACATTCACTTTCTCCAACTGTACCTCCGCTTCCCCACCGGTCGACTTTTCTTTTGGACTAGCACGGATCATCATCACCGTCTGTGAGGGTTTCTTTCGCTCCCCTCCTTCGTGCACAAGCTTGATCATGTGGGTTTCGTGATGTGCTGGCAATGGGTTCTGATTGATGTTGGGCGCCTCTGGTGTCTGAACCTCGATCTTGTTGGTGTCAATAAGATCTTGCACTGCACGTTTCAACTTCCAACACTTCTCGATATCATGTCCGGGAGCCCCCAAACAATACTCACAGCTTACCGAGTGGTCCAAATTTTGGGGAAGGGGATTTGTCAATCTGGGCTCAACAGGACTCAACAAACCCAACTGCCTTAATTTGTGGAACAAAGCAATATAGGTTTCTCCCAACTCAGTGAAGGTTCTTTATTTCTGCACCCTTTTATTTCTGAAAGCCTGATTCCCCCGGAAACCTGTTCTTGGAGGGTTCCTGTAGGCCCTTGGTGGTGGATAGGTGTTTTGTGGATGTGGGTATGTATTTTGTGGAGGTCGATATGTGTTTTGGGTAGCCGGGGCGTGCCATTGTGGGCGAGCCGGAGGCTGGGTGTATGACTAGGCTTGATGGACGGAGAAGTGTGGTTCTTGTGGTGGGTAGTAGGGCTGTGGAGGGTAATTTGGGTGGTGGGGTCTGGATTGGTAGCGACGGGAAGGACCTCTTGATCTGGACCAATTACCTGCATCTACCGTTGCGACCTCTTCTCTACTCTTCTTCCCGAGCGCACCTCCTGTGCCGCTCTAAATAGCCTGAGTGGTTACTTTAATTGCTGAATAGCTCAGGATCTTATTGGACTTAAGTCCCTCTTCAATCATACCACCCATTTTCATTACCTCGTTGAAGGATTTGCCAACTGACGTCACCAAGTGACCAAAGTAAGTTTGCTCTAGAGTCTGCAGAAAGTAGTCCACCATTTCCCCCTCTCTCATCGGAGGATCAACTCTTGCTGCCTGTTCTCTCCACTGGAACCCAAATTCCCGGAAGCTTTCCCCGGCTTCTTCTCAAGCTTCGGCAATGTGAGACGGTCAGGGATGATCTTAAGGTTGTACTGAAAGTGACCTGCGAATGCTTGCGCTAGATCGTCCTAGGTGTACCACCTGCTCGAATTTTGTCTTGTGTACCATTCCAGTGCGGACCCAATTAGACTTTGGCCAAAGTAAGCTATCAGCAGCTCATCTTTACCACCTGCTCCTCTCATCTTGCTGCAATACCCTAACAGATGTGCCATAGGATCGATGTGCCCCTCGTATAGATCAAACTTCGGCATCTTGAACCCCGCCGGCAATTGGATGTCAGGGAAAGGGCATAGATCCTTATAGGCCACGCTGACCTGGTTGCCTAACCCGTGCATATTTCTGAAGGATTTCTCCTGGCTTTTAAATTTTCGCAGCACTTCGTCCTGTTCTGGGCTCTTAGCCGGCTTTTCCATCTCCGCCGGGACCTCAAAGTGGGGATTATAGGCATGTGGCTCGGGTGCTTTGAATGTGGGTTCAGGGGGGTAATATTGGGTATCGTGAGCCTGAAACAATGGCTCACTAGATGATCTCTGTAGCGTGGCTGGTGGGGGTCCCATAAAAACAGGAACATTTGGTGGGGGAGGGTTCTGATTGGGTGGTGGAGCTTGGGGATCATAGGGATTTCTTCCCTGATAGTAATGGTGACTCGGGAAGCTTGTCGAAGGGCCGGGGGGAGGGTATTCCGGCGTGTGTCCTGGTGGGAGCGCAGGAGTAATGGGTGGTTCAGGCCCCTTTTGTACCCTAGCAAGGCTAGCTGCATATCGTTTATCTCCGGTCTCATTTTTTCCATTTTTCCATCGCCTCCTTCAGGAGCTGACTTTCCGTTCTTTCTTCCTCAACATTTTGGTCTGAACTAGTCATGCTTTTTAGTATGGGCCCTTTGGATCTTTTTTGATAATGGTATGGTGCCAGTACGCTTTAACAAACTATCTGGTTGAAACTTGGAAAAACAACAAACTTGTCAGCGTTAGATTTTAACACATATTGTAATTGCACGTTGGGGAATGCAATGCTCTTAGGCAGTTAACCATTTCTAACATGTTTCTCCGACCGCATGCATCATCCCAGCTTATTTTATTTGTGCCTCATTTAAGTGTTTCAGAAACTTTCCTTTATTTCTTTTTCTCTCTTTTCTTTTTGTTTATTCACTTTGCCTTTTCTCTTTTCTGTTAGTGGTGGTCAAATCTTATGGGGATTGCCTACGTATCATGTTCCCACATGAATCAAATCGGGCGTAGTTTTTCCCACAAGTGTGAAAAAATAAAGACACCATTTTTTGGATTTTCCAATTTTCATTATCAAAACATTCTGTTTACAAGACTCAACATTTTTTAAATGAAAACTTGAAAAAGACTACAAACTTTGATGCAAAAAGGAAAATACAAACTTTAACGGACAATAGACTCAAGAAATAAAGAAAATGCAGACTCAACTATGTATGCTTCAGAGCTTTCAATTTTTGTGCCCGCGGGGCGCTGTTTGGCCATGCTGCGGGCTTTGGTGCGAGACTCCTTTGCAGATCCTTCAATTCCTCCATGATCTGGTGGACATAACCCATGACTGAAGCAAAGAGGGTAGTACGGGGCATTTGCTCACATGCTAGACACCTCATGGTGATGTAGTGCCCGATCTCTTCGATTCTACCCCTGATTCTATCCCTTTCCATAAGAAGTTGTTCTATTCGTTGATTCTTTGCTCCCAGTACTTGAGCATTGTCAGCGAGTTGGTCCAGGAATTTATCCATTTGTTTTTCCATCCGTGCCATCAAGTCGTATCAGCGTTTCCTATCTGTCCTGGCATCTCGGGCTTGTTTAAAGACCCGCTCTTCGAGAGTGGAATTTGTTTCTCTCAGGATAGTGATGGTCCCCTCGTAATCTCTCTTTATTTGCTGCATATGAAGTGCCCGCTGCTGTGCCACCCTGGTCCATCTGGCCCGGATCCTTGTCAGAGTGGCTTCCGATTTTTCCAAGTCTTCTTGACCTTCGAGGGATTTCTTTTCCAAACTGTTTATGAGTACTTCATCAGCCTGGCTCCTTTTTGATCTCTTTGCAGTTATCTTCATCTTTTGAATCTGGGCTTGGAGTGCTTGCTTCTTGTACCCAATTAACTCTCTCCTGCTCGAAATCAGCCTGTTGTATATCCATGGCCGCTTCCAGTATTCCTTTATTCTCTTGTAAGGTGTCAATGTGAGATTGGAATTCTCGTGCCACTTCGCCTTTAGCATTCCTAACTCTGGACTCTATCTCCTTCTCCCAATCGACTGCATACTTTACGGACCTTTCTGTTCTTTGCTCGGGTATTACCTAGTTGTGAAACCACTCGAGGTATACAAGGCTTACTTCCCCTCATTCTCGGTCTGCTACCATTTCATCAGTATCAGAAAATCGACTACCAAACCAAACCTTTTGTTCATAAGATTCCTTTGGGGGCTCCTCTTTTGTGAATTCCCGCACGAATGGACGCATGTCTTCTGTTGGGGGCCTTTTTTATTCTCTCCCTAACTGACGCATGACGCATAATGGTGCGTATGGCTGGAAACCCCGGAAACCCATGAGTATGTAGAATGGGCGATATGTCGACATGTGCATAACCTTAGCAGAAGGGAACCAATAATAGTTCCAAGTGAGTTTATCCGCCTCTAACGAACCAAGTAATTCCCGCCAAGCCTTCATTCCATCTGGAAGATTACAGCCTGCAACCCTGCTTGGATGGCAACGAATGTAATTCAGCCAATTTTCATTGAAATTTATCACTATTGGGTGATGATAAAGATGCTCTATGAACCACATTTGCAGCAAAATATTGCATCCTTCGAAGTAATCTCCACCTTCCTAGCATTGGGTTACTGCTCGAAAAATGTCTCCCAAAATCATAGGAAGAATGGTATGCTCTTCGCTACTTTGTAAATATGAGACCACTACCGATAAACGAATTCTGATGCGCCCATCACGTTCTGGAAAGACTATGGTCCCTAGAAACGAAATCATGAATGCGAAGATTCTCAAATCCCTCCAAGCGTCGTAACTTAGCTGGTTGACGAATTCCGTGGTTGAGAATTTCTCAAATCCTTTCTTGTCACCAAACCTGTCATAAAGGTATTTCAATGGAACCCAGCCTTCGTTTAAGCAATCCATTGGGATTCGACGGAGGCAAAATTTCTTCAAAAAGTTACTCACACCTACTTTCCTGGGAGCAGCAGGTTTTTTTTCTATTAAGATCTCTCCCAAATCCCATGAACCCACCTAATTCTTCTAATGTGGGTGTCATTTCACAATTTTTGAATTTGAAGACATTATTTGTTGAGTCCCAAAAACCCACCAAAGCCTCAATCAGATCCCTTTTCGACTCAATTCCCATGATGTCTGTGAGGAACTTGAGGTGTTTAAAAACTTGATTTCGTTCCTAAGCAGCAAAACTAGCCCACCAATTACAGAGGCTGCTCGGGGTCTTATCTCGGATCATGAACATAGGAGGCACTTCATCCCTTGCCCTTTTCTGACCACTTCTTTGCAGGGAAATCATGATGATCTAAACAATAAAAATAAAAATTAAGACCCTCCTAAACCATATACAGACTATGATCAATTTGTTTTGAATGAAGAAAAAATCATCATTGCTTATTTAAAAAAACAACAACCGGTCATTTCAACACGGCCTTTCAGTACTTGAAGAAGATTTGAAGGCTGTATAAAAAGAATCTGGTATGACCATAGGTAGTTGTTCTTGCAAAACAGTCCTCCGGCGCCCTTTGTAGGCGTTTGGCTATTTTACCCAAGAATGGCATTACCTTCACTAAAGATTTATTTACCCCTAAATTTAATATTTTCAAGATAGTTGAACCCGATATGGGTTGCCTACGTATCCCACATCCGGTGAGAATCAAACTTGCGTAGTTCATCCAAATAAAACAAACTATTTTTGAAAACAAAAATATTTTTTAAGCAAAACGAACTATTTTTTTTTTCAAATCATTAGCAACTAAAATGAACTAATTTTTTTTTCATTTTAAAACACATAAACTTTTTTTTTAAAACTAAATCACATTTTATTTATTGGAAAATTAAAAAGACTATTTTGAAAATAATTTTTTTCAGTGGAAAATAAAACGACTATTTTGAAAAATAAAACTCTCTTCTTTTTTTCTTTTTTTTCATTTTTCTCAAAATCCGGTAAAGTCCCAGTACTACTTGGACATTGGTGTCTTTCTAAAAAATAAGTAGTTATCTCTCTACACTGCTATTTTTCTCTTTTTTCCTTTTTTTTTCATTTTCTAATATTCCCAATTTTCATAAGCCGGTCAGCATGCAAGTCTGAAGTAAATAAATGCATAAAACAAACAGGATGCAACAGGATGGTCTTTTTATTTCAGGTTACATGTCCTAGACAGACCCAACCCCTGTGTTAAGCCTCCAAAGTCAAATGCACATGATGCAAACAAACGTTCCTACTAGGGATCCGGCATGAGGCTTCGTTTTTCTAAGTTAATATCTTATTGGAGAAAATATCTAGACTGGCTTACTCGAGCGGACAACTCGAGCCGAGGAGGGTCAGTGTACCGGTAGCATTGCTTTCCGGCTTAACTGGTGGTGCTCCCCGCCTAAAACATGTGTGACTAAAATCCTTCACCAGGTGCCAGACACCTCGGCTATCTCAAAGAAAGCGGGCTATGTCAAGCAAATGCCCAATTTTATTTTCAAGAAGACTCAGAGGGGTGCGTGAGAAGACGGCTTATATACACAGTTCAAATTTATCAAAGCGGTAAAAAGCAATATTTAGCACATTTAAGACAACCATATAATAAAGATCAGATAATAAATAAGCCCAATACAACAATTATTCCAAGATCGAATTCTTAAACCCTGAACCAGTTGTTCTGGGTTTTCTTGTCCCCAGCAGAGTCGCCAGAGCTGTCACACCTCCTTTTGGCGCTACCACACCCCGCGAAGGGTGTGGTAAAGGGAGTTTTTCCAATTAAAGGACAATCGAAACAGGGATTTGTTATTAAGAAATAGAGTCGCCACTTGAGAGATTTATGGTGTCCCAAGTCACCGGTTTGAATCCCGAATCGAGGAAAAATTTGACTCATTATTACAGTCTACGAATCAGAAATCCGGATAAGGAATTCTATTAACCCGGGAGAAGGTGTTAGGCATTCCCGAGT
>MDKF010793887.1:0-40114 GCA_026770625.1 Nicotiana glauca | reverse complement strand
AGCCCAAATACTTCCATCCGCCTATTTGAAATTAATTGGGCTACTGGCCCAAAGTCCTTCCGCCTGTCTCTGTAAACATGAAGTTTTTATTTGCCATTTTAAAATGAATTATTGAGAATATAGATAAGCATATACTGAAAAACTGGAAAGTTAAGAATTCTCTTGTGTTGCTTGTTCTCATAATAAATTGATTATACCAGCTAAGTGTACTAACTAAATTTTTTATACATACTTATTAATTTATGAGTTTGAAAATTTATTAAATGGTTAGTGAACTTAATTAACTATTACCCATGTTAAGTTGGATAATAAAAATAAATAAGATAATAAGTAATGGTAAAGAAATGGGCTAAACTCATATATTTTCCTTATTGGGCCATGTACAAACACATAAGGTGTAAAAAAAAGAGTAATTTAGGTCTCAGTAAAGAAATAAAAAAGCAGGGAAAAAAATTAGAAAAGGGGAAACAACATTCTGGTAAAACCATAGGCGGCGATCAATTAGAGAAGAAAACTTTGGGGAGGAAATCATAACAGATTGAGGCCATTTGGAGGCCGTTTGGTTGGTGTTCTAGGCTGCAAGGTTGGAGAACTTTCCATTGGCAAGATAAGTGAGACTTTAAGCTTTTATGCTTGCTTTTTTAAAATTCGCTCTAAAAATATATTTTCTCTGCCTGGTCCATATGTTGGGACAAGAGTGCGCTTGGAAGAATCGGTGATATTAGATTAGCCGTAAATATATTATTTTATTAAAATACAAAATAAATATTTTATAAGCTGTTTGATGGCGTATCCGACTGTGATCCATGATGTTGAGTTTGATAGTGTTATACGGCCGTAAGGCAAGGTGTTGAGTTTGATAGTTTAATACGGTGAGCCATGATATTGGGGCATTGTGTATGCCTTTGTACATTCCCCGAGCATTGTGTATGCTACTTGATATAATTGGGGCATTGTGTATGCTTCAGATAGAATTGTGTATGCTCCATTACATATTTGAGGCATTGTGGTGCCATTGTGGACTCATAAATGTGTTGGTTAGTTTCTTTCACTACAATTATAATAAGCCATTAGTGTGTACTCTTGTTGGTTAATTCTTATTAACGTTGTTGATACATATATATTGGGAACTAATCTATTTGCTTGAGGACAAACAAAGACATACGTTTGGTAGAGTTGATAATTTAACCACTTATTAGTACCATTTTACTTTTATTTTAGTCTGAAAATATTAATTTATGTTCCTAAAACTAATAAAAATATGCAAATTACAGGAATATTGGAAATTTAGGCTCTTATGAGAAAATCCGACTCACAAGGTAAGAAGGGGCGCAACATACAATAATTGCAGTCCGTAGAAGTATTTTTGCGGCTGCAAAAGCAAGTGTGGACCGCAGAATTCCCTCTGCAGTCGCAGAACTGATGAAGCAACCCTGAAGCACCTGAAGCATAAGTGCTGCCACACACAATTTGAGCGGCCGCAGAACATGGTTTGCACAGACAACAATTCAAAAAGCTCAGAGAGTATGCAAATGACCAAGACTGAAGCCTTTCCAGAAGTGTGTACCGCACAAGAATTGTGCGATCGCAGAAACTGAATTGTAGTCGCAGACCAAATTGTGCGGTTGTAGAATCCAGTTCCTTGCATATTTAAGCATGCGCAGACCGCACATGGAATTGTGCAGCCATAGAAGCTCCCGAGGGGCATTTTTATCAACAAATTTTGGGCCACTATAAATAGACGAGAATCACATTTTTAGGTCAAGCTTTGATGTTCTAGCAGTTGTATTTTTCCATTTTAGGAAATTTGTGATCATTTTGGGATAAAAACATCATAGTTTATCATTTTAGTTACGAGTGTCATTAGTATTTCTTCTTTGTTTTTTTTAAATTTTCTACTATGAGTTGCTAGACTTTTAATAGGATTGTAACACAACCCTAGTGTGTAAACCTTATGGGTATTTAATTTAATTATAATTTGGTATTGATTATTTAGCCGTGTTTATGATTTAATTTTAGATTTAATGGTTGAAACATTGATTCGTGCCTTTTTTACTTGGTTTTTACTTTAGAAAGAGGGACCTAGTCTAGGAAAACTTGACTAACAAGAAATTGGGCTAGTTGAGGATTTGACCAACCTAATTAAAGGGTTTGAACTAGATATAAGGAAAACCCGACTTGAGCTCATATCAACTATATAGGTTAATACTTATTTGGGCTTGATAAAGCCAAATGGGATAAAATCTCTATGACCGAGAGGTATTGAGTAGGCAACTTAGAGTTGAGAGCTATAATACACCCCGATCAATAAAACAAGTGTTAACGTACTTAACCCATTCGGCGAACATCTAGGTGCATGTTACATCCCTAGGCCTTTTAACCATCTTGTAAAAACAACAAAAATAATCACTCGCTTTCTAGTTTCTTCTCATTGTTTATAATTGTTAGTGTTATTTAGAAGTAGAAAACAAAATCCTTAGTTTGGAAGCGCAATTTAGTTATTTCATTTACTCTCATCAAATGTACACCTTAATACCCATATTAAACTCCATGCGGAAATTGACCCCCACTCTTGTTGAATACTATTCTTCCAACTATCGTTTTCACTCACTATTGAGTGCGGATTAGACGTGGTAAATTTTTTGTGCCGTTGTCGGGGAGTTAAAATAGTGTTAGCTATATATTTGAGTGTATTTTTGGAATATCTTCTTTCTCTTCCATGTTACTAACTTGTTTAAGAAATTATAGCTATAAACATGACGAACAATGATCTCGGAAATTTGCCTTTGGAGGAATTGAAAGGCGAGGAGGAACAAGTAGAGGAGGTACCGCTTGAGCCTCAAGCCAGTCAGAGAGGCCGGGTACCACATGACAACTTGCCCATTCCACCCCTACCTCCACCACAAGCGGCTCCATACCGGATATTGCCTAACGAAGGTTATGCTAGTGAAATTGTCCCTCCCTGTATTAGAGTAGGCAACTTCCAAATCAGTAATGTGACGCTCACTTTGCTTGAGCAACGGAGTTTCTTTACGAGTGCTACAACTCAAAATTCTTATAAAAATTTGAAGGGTTGTGTGGATACATGTTGAGGGAGCAAGCAAACTAATGTTTCCGAGGATGTATTAAGACTAAGGCTTTTTCCCTTCTCTCTATGTGGAAAAGCTTTAGATTGGTTGGGACGATTGCTGAACTGTTCAATTTACACTTGGGATGAGTTGGTAGAAAAGTTCATTGTGAAGTTTTTCTCCCCCGGGCACATGACTATATTTGAAATGAGATTTTAGCATTCAAGTAAGAGTCGCATGAACCACTTCACGAAATATAAGAGAGATATAGAACAATGGCTAAGGAATGTCCCAATAACGACACAACGGAAAACATGATACAACAAATGTTTTATCATGGGATTAAAACAATCAACCAATGTATAGTGAATCAACTAGCCGGTGGGAACTTTATGATTATGCCTTATGCGGAGGCGTGTGAAATCTTGGATGAGATGGCAAAAAAGTTGTTGGGTTGGAAATCCTGGGCCAACGTCTCCTAAGGTGATCCGAATATGATACACCTTCACAAAGAATTGCAAGACCATGGGCCAGTCATTGCTGAATTGACCAATATCATGACTCAACTAGCAAATTCCCAACTAAATCAAGTGCAATCTCCTAAGAAAATTAATGATATGGAGGGAATGAATAATTTGGTGAACAAGAGGAGGACTAAAGGTCCACAAGTGCAAACTCAAGTGGAGAACTATGTGCAAGATGATGGTGGTTTTGAGCGAGATGACTCTTATAAGGAGCAAGAGGAGGAAGTGTAATATGTGAACAATTTTTGAGGTCAAAGAAACAACTTTCAAGGCCCAAACCAACAACAATGGCGACCATAAAAACAATCATGGCAATTGAAATTCTAACAATCAAGGGAATCGGCATAACAACAACAATCAAGAAAATTGGAGTGGAAACATCCAAGGAAATTGGGCAGGCAACAATCAAGGTGGTTGGAGTAATAATGAAGGCAACCGGGGGTAGGGTTTTCAAATACCCCCAATGTATCAACAACGAGCAACCCACCTCATTATCCTTTCCATGGTCAAAGTTCTTCAAACAATGAGATGGGACGTATTGAAAGTATGTTCAAGCAATTGATGGAAAATAATGTTAATTTAGATGCCCAACTTGCCTCGCACAACACATCAATCCGCAACCTATAAATTCAAATGGTGTAAATCTCTCAAACTTTAAACTCTCGTCTTAAGGGGGTACTAACAAGTGACACGGTGGTAACAATAAGGGGCATGTTATGGCGGTTATCATGAGAAGCGAAAGAGGTGGGAATGCACCCACCTCAAAAGGAAGGCAACTTGTTGATGATGATCAAGTGATGCAAGAAGAATAGATTCCAAACAATGTTGTTCAGCCTAATAATAAAGTTCGAAATAATATTGATGATAGTGTGGAAGAGACTCGAAAGGAGTTGAACCCATCTAGAGAACACATTATTGACATACTAGAGCTTATAGTACAAAAGGAAAAGGTACCATTGCCTAAGCCTCCACTTCCATACCCTCAAAGAATTTCAAACAAAATGGTGATAATCAATTCAAGAAGTTCATTCAAATGATGGAGAGTGTTTCAATCAATGTGCCGTTAATAAAAGATTTAGAACGAATGCCCAATTATGCAAAGTTTATGAAAGATCTTGTGACAAAGAAGAGGTCAACGAATTTCAAAACTATCAAAGTCACTCATCAAGTGAGTGCAATTGTTCATTCAATGGCTCCTAAGTTGGAGGATCCCAATGCTTTTACGATTCCTTGTACAATTGGAAGGTCGAGATTACTAAAGCTTGTGTGATCCTGGAGAAAGTATAAATTTGATGCCCTCTTCGGTTTTCAAGACTTTGGGGATTGGGCAACCAAGACCCACCTCTGTGAGATTGCAAATGGCTGATTATACCATGAAAAGGTCGTTGGGTGTGATTGAATATGTTATGGTCTAGGTTGATAAATTCATTCTTGCAGCGAATTTTGTCATTGTTGATTGTGAGGTTGATTTCTAGGTGCCATTTATTCTTAGGAGACCTTTCCTTGCTACGGGTAAGGCTCTTTGTGATATTGATGCCGGAGAACTCACTTTCTGGGTTGGTGATGAAAAAGTGGTATTTCCATATGTGTACGTCCATCCAACAACCAAATAGCAATGATGTGTGTTCTTTTGTGGATTTGGTGACTGATGTCATTGTTGATGATACAAGTGCTACAATCAATGTTGGCAATATGTTAGAGACCATCTTGCTCAACTTTGATGTTAACGAGATGGATGGCTTCATGGAATGTGCGAACTTTTTTCAAAGAATGGGGTCGTACAACGATGCACCTCAGGAATTATCCTTGGATAATGAAAATAGGAAGACTCTTCCTATAAAGCCTTCTATTGAAGAGCCACCTACCTTGGAGTTGAAGCCATTGACTCCACATTTTCGATATGAATTTCTTGGCCTTTGTTCTACTTTACCGGTTATTCTTTCCTCTTGTTTGACTAACATGTAGGTAGTTTCCACATTGTCCATGCTACAAAAGAGGAAGAAGGCTATTGGGTGGACCTTAGCAGATATTCGGTGTATAAGCTCCGTCTTTTGTATGCATAAGATCAAGTTAGAGGATGGTGCTAAACCATCTATTGAACATCAAAGAAAACCCAATGAGGCTATGCAAGAAATTTTTAAGAAGGAGATTATCAAGTGGTTGGATGTTGTGGTTGTATAGCCCATCTCCGATATTTCACGGACTTCTCCGATTCAATGTGTCCCAAAGAAGGGGCATCGTGGTGGTCACCGATGACAAGAATGAATTGATTCCTACAAGAACTCTAACTTGTTGGAGGGTGTGTATGGATTATTGCATGCTCAGCAAATTCACAAGGAAGGATAATTTTCCACTTCCTTTCTTAGATCAAATGTTTGATATATTGGATGGCCGTACTTTTTATTGTGTTCTTCTTGGGCTACAACTAAATTCTCATTGCTCCAAAAGATCAAGAGAAAACAACCTTTACATGTCCATATGGTACTTTTGATTTCAAACGAATGTCATTCGGTTTGTGCAATGCACCAACGATTTTTCAAGGTGTATGATGAATATTTTCACTGGCATGATAGAGGAATAACCTGAAGTTTCATGGATAACTTCTCGGTGTTTGGGGATTCTTTTGATGATTGTCTCACAAATTTGAACAAAGTGTTATTTCATGGTTGAGAAAGGTATTGTCCTTGGCCATCAAATCTCAAGGAATGGAATTGAAGTTGACAAGGCAAAGATTGAGGTAATTTCTAAGCTTCCACTCCCAACTTCGATGAAGGGCGTGCGGAATTTCTTAGGCCATGCAAATTTTTACCGGCACTTTATCAAAGATTTCTCTAAAGTGGTGAACCCGTTGTGCACGTTTATTGAGAAGGATGATAAGTTTAATTCCAATGATGATTGCATGAGATCTTTTGAATTTTTGAAGCTCAAGTTGACAACTACTCCAATCATCACCGCTCCAAATTGGAGTGTGCCTTTTGAACTCGTGTGTGATGAAAGTGACGTAGCAATTAGGGATGTTTTGGGGCAACATATCAACAAGATTTTCCATCCGGTCTACTATACTAGTAAGACCATGGATAATTCCCTAGTCAACTATACTATGACAGAGAAAGAGCTACTTGATCTTGTGTTTGCAATTGAGAAGTTCCACCCATACTTGATGGGTGCAAAAGTTATTGTCCATGAGAATCATGCGGCGCTTCGTTATCTTATGAGAAAAAAGGACTCCAAAGCTCCGTTGATGAGATGGGTGTTTTTTTACAAGAATTTGATATTGACATTCAAGACAGGAAAGGTAATAAAAACCAAGTGGCAGGCCACTTATCTCGTTTGGAAGAGGAGGGGAGGCCGCATGATGGACTTGAAATTAATGACTCCTTCCCCGATGAGAAACTTTTGGAAATTTTAATAAAGAGGTGCCATGGTTTGCGAACTTAGCAAATTTTCTTGTGTGTGGCATCATTCCGGACGAGTTCTCTTTAAGCCAAATGAAGAAGCTAAAATGAAATTGTCAAGATTATTATTGGGATGAACCATACCTTTTCTGAATTTTTACGGATGGGGTGACTAGGATGTGTGTGTCAAAAGAAGAGCAAGGTGATAGTCTTGGGGCTTGTCATTCTTAACCATATGGTGGTCATCATGGTGGAGCGAGAACGACGTGCAAAATGCTTAGTTGTTGTTTCTATTGGCCTACTCTTTACAAGGATGCTAGTGAGTTGGTGAAAAGATGTGATGAATGTCAATGTGCCAGAGGAATCTCAAAGAAAAATGAAATTCCTCTCACAACCATCTTGGAGATTGATATTTTTGATGTTTGGGGCATCGACTTCATGGGCCTTTTCGTGAGTTCTTGTGGTAACACCCACATCTTGGTCACTGTGGATTATGTATCCGAATGAGATGAGGCCGTTACTTTGCCTAATAATGAGGCGATAAGTGTAGTGGCCTTCTTGAAGAAGAATATTTTATAATGAGGCAAGAAGTGTAGTGGCCTTCTTGAAGAAGAATATTTTCACAAGGTTTGATACTCCACGTGCAATCATAAGCGATAGAGGGTCACACTTTTACAACAAAGCTTTTAAAACTTAACTTAGCAAGTATGGTGTTACTCATAGAGTCACGACTCCATATCACCCAATCTAGTGGGAAAGTGAAAGTCTCCAACCGGGAGATAAAGAGTATCTTCTAAAATGGTATGTGCTAATCGGATGGATTGGTCCAAGAAGCTTGATGATACATTATGGGCTTATCCGCCGGCTTACAAAATACCTATTGGAATGTTTCCATACCGGTTTGTGTTTGGAAAATCTTTTCATCTTTCGGTGGAACAAGAGCACAAGGCAATGTGGGCACTAAAGAAGTTGAATTTTGATTGGGATGTTGCCGCCGACTTGAGGATTGCACATTTGAATGACTTGGATGAGTTCCGGTACTATACTTATGCGAGTTCGTCTTGTACAAAGAAAAGATGAAATATCTTCATGACAAATACATTTGGAACAAAGAGTTCAAGGTGGGGTATCTTGTATTGTTGTTTAACTCAAGGCTGTGAATATTTCCCTGGTAGCTAAAATCCAAGTGGAGTGGTCCATTTGAAATTGTTGGTGTGACACTTTTTGATGCATTAGACTTGAAGAACAAAAGTAATGAAGTTTTCTGAGTAAGTGGTCACCAGGTGAAGCACTATTTGGGCAAGGTTAGCGATAGTCACATGGTGGCAGTCATTCACTTCACTTGAGGGTATTTTGTGTTGTACCGCGACGTTAAATCAGACCCTTCTTGGGAGGCAACCCATGTTCTTTTCCTTTTTCTTTTGTAGTTAGGTGCTATTTGTGTTCTAACTTGATTTGAAGTGTGCTACAGGGATGACTGTGACTTGTAAGAAAGTTGAACAAAAATTGTTCGAATGATCTGCTGATTATGACTTTATCTGTGTGGACTACATAATTATGTGGCCACAACAAAAGGGAATTGCGACCGCATATTTGAAATATTGAAAAGGTTTCAAAATCTTAACTCTCTGGAGTTTGAGCTTGTCAGTGCGGAGGATGATCTACCGCACGTGAAACATGCGACCGCACCTGAAAATGTGCGCACCGCACATTGAGATCAGAGACTTTCAACCAAAGTGATAGAGTGCGGACCGCATATGAAAAAGCGTGTCCGTGCTCGACTCTTTTCCCTTTGCAATCACTTGGTATAAATAGAGGAATATATTTTACACTTTTTCCTCTCTTAACAAACAGTGTTGCTCTGTTGATTTTCTTGACAAATTTTAACTGTCCCCACACACAACAACCTGTGATTATTCCCCCATTGCACTCACTCTATCTGATATGCTTTATTCCATGTTAAATTTTTGTGTTAGTTTAACTTTTATATTTTTGGTTCTTTTTAGGCAATATGTTACTAGAGTTTATCCATGTGTCCATGTGGGGTAGATCTGAACTGGGTAATCATAATACATGCTCTTATGGGATTGGGTTAGTGAAATTACATATTTATACCATGTTGCCATATCTATTTGTGCAAGTAATAGAAAAATCTAATATGAAAAAGTAGACTGTAGGTAGTTTTTGAAATTTGAGGCCGCACTTGAATTTGTGCGGTCCGCAGATTAGGATTTTTGGCAACTTACTGAAGCATTGCATTTGCGGCTACAATTTAAAATGTGCAAACCGCAAATTTCTTTTGCGGTCATAGATCGTCCATCGCATTGTCTTTAGAGAGGATCCTGAGCTTCTAAACTTTAAAAGTCTGAAGTGCGGCCGCACTTGTGATTGTGCAAACCACACTTTCATCTGCGGCTGCACATCCAAAAATATATGGACCGCATAACCCATTACATGCAACCCTGTGTTTTAA
Source organism: Nicotiana glauca (assembly GCA_026770625.1). Classification (NCBI taxonomy): domain Eukaryota; kingdom Viridiplantae; phylum Streptophyta; class Magnoliopsida; order Solanales; family Solanaceae; genus Nicotiana; species Nicotiana glauca. The sequence goes on along the minus strand of MDKF010793887.1, from coordinate 30,654 downwards.
TCATAACCTCATTGTGTCGCCATGTGCCTCCCATGCCTATATAAGTCCTGAATGTGTTGAATGATAACTTGCAACTAACAGTCTTATTTGCTTTGAAACAAACAACGGTTCGATTGCGGGGCTGCAATGACACTACAAAGGGAAGAGGTAAATCTTATAGGGGTCGAGGTAGAGGTACCTTGCCCCTCGGCTAGTCTAAGACCATTAGAAAGAAAATCACATCATCCAGAGGGAGAGGTACAGAGCTCTCCGAGTCTAGATCCTATGGCTTGTCTAGGGATGTGTCAGAGGACTACTCAGCCTTTGTTCAGGAAGAGTAGAAAACCACCCCGTCTAGGCCACATGGGAGATACCAGCTCATGGATGAGCCTTCTTCATCTCACAGTACCTCCGAGGGGTTGGAGAGTGCTTAGGTCCTTAGTAACGTTGACAAAGAAGAAGGAGCCAGTTAAAAGAATGGGGTTTGCTCCTCGCCTTTAATTCCTTACCCATAGCATAAGATAAAGAAATGGTGCGTGCTTCAACATCTAAGTTTCACACAAGGAACCTCCTGCTCTTAAGGATAAACTATGATATTTGATGGACTGGAAGGTCAGCCACGTACTTTATTCTAAATAGACTTCTGAGCTAGCAACTATACTAAACACAGAGGCACAAACCATACAGGAGATCCCCGATGATGGTAGAGGGGGAGATGGTACATCCACGAGTATGGATAGATCAAAGAAGAAAGATGTATGTGAGGATAGGTTTGTCAGCTTGGCTGCCTTCATTAATTTTCGTATGTGGTTCCCAGTGAGGTATTTGACACTTGAGAGACAGTTTATATTGAATGATTTGGAGAAATACAACTCGCCAATCTTGAGGCAATTTATATTAAGAAAGGGTTGGATGTGGTTTACTGAGAGAGTTGAGGAAGCCAATACCTCATCTGAGAATTCTACACTAATGTTGGTCACATCCACAAGGGGACGAAGGTGAACAAAGCACACAACCTCAAGATAAGGTTTGATCAGCATACGCTAAATGTGTACATAGGATTTGAGGACATGGAGCGAAATGAGTATTTGGAGAAATGTGCAATGAAAGAAGAAGTTCAACCTTAGCTGGATGATATTTTAGCACAACCACGGCCACCACCACCACCACCATGGATTACGTTGGGGTTCCCACTCAATGGAACACATTAAGCTTCGAGGTGAAGGAGCGACATACCTTTGTTTGCAACAGACTTGATCTATGCCATAATGAGACTCATTACCTATTCCCTGGGTTGTTCTTGTGGCTTGCATCATGGCCAGATACCCAATTAATGTGGGTTTTGTGATGTCGGTCAACATTTCATTGATAGCAGAGCAGGCTAGCTAGTGCTACCCTTATCCCAACACTATCACAGAGTACCTCACTAGTGCAAAGGTAGAGACGATATCATTTTACACCAAGCTGAAGCTGGAGAACCCATTTTAATAGTATTCACTGATGGATGAGACCAACCCAAAGAAGAAAGCCCAACCTTCTACCACCACATGCTAGTCTGGTGAGCCGGTAGTGGTAGTTACTGAGACAGATGACCTTCCATCCACCTCTGCTGAGCCATCTTCCAGTGTTGTTGCTATGCATCCTCTATCATCCTCAGCTCCTACCACAACCCCCAAGGTAGCCCTACTCCAACTCTGAGGCCAGTACCTATGCCCATGACTCTATTATTTGTTTTACGAGTCTCTCAAACATTAGCGAGTCTCAACAACTAGATGCATACAACTATTTCAAAGCTATCTAACTTATCTAGTATTGTTGTAGCGCAGTCATCTACATAGGCACCACATGTATCCTTTGATCTTGATGAGAAGTTAAAGAAGATTCTAGACAACCAAAAGATGATCATGGACACTCTGGTACATCACAGGTCATTTATTGAGGAGTTGAGAAAGGAAGTGAAGAATGTGATGAAGTCCTAACCAAGCAAGAAATCAATAGACAAGCTCTGGAGGGAGGTGACCAAACTTGCGACAACGGGAGATCTACCTTTTGAAATGCTATTTGAACCCCACCAATCCGCCCCAGATCCATTAGTACCATATGCACCGGTTGCACTAGTTGCCTAGTTTGAGGATCCAAACCTTGTTGATCACACTACTGAGGCAGTGCATGCGCTGTTCACCACTCCCGCCACGCCTAGATTTGATGATGATGAAATACATTTGGCTGACCCTACGAGAGATGATATTGTTAGAGACACTAAGATGTCCAATGATCCTTAGGAAGTTTTCTTCACCCTCTCTTCTTTCATTCTTATTTTGTTAAGTATTAGGAAAAATGCTTACTTTTATTCGGGGGGGAGGGAGGGGGAGTTTATTTGATACATTGACACATTTTGGATATATTTGGACTGTAATATTTTGATGATTCTCTTCCTTTTCTTATTTGTATTTATCTATCTTTAGTAGTTATTGTTCATTAGTTTCTTTATTTTTTTACTTAAGTTCTTGTTTGGTTAGTAGCTTCTTTTTATGTTTTCGTAGATAATAAGCTTTTTGTTTTCTTAACGCCAAAGTTCTTTCCGTATGTAGTTCTTTTGTGAACCGGATGGCTCGTCCCAATGATGAATGAAGTTACAACTTTCTTAAGAGAATGAATCTTTTTTTGTGTTTAGGTAATAATAGTAGTAGTAATGAATAAAAGGCCTAATCAAGTCATTCTCGAAAAAGAGTTGTTCATACTTCATTTGGTACCAACACACTTAACTACGTGCTTATAATTTGAAACAAGGTTTTTGAAAGAAAATAGATCTAGTTCATGACTTTGATACTCTTGAGTTGACTTTGATAATCATTGAGTGGTTAATTGGACCATAGTGATCTTTAACTTAATTATTGTCATTGTAGATTCTTGACTCTATCCTCTTTTACGCTCTAGTTGTGTGAGGGGTGAGATGATTTGTTACTAGTCCAAGTATCCATGTGAATGGTCTAGAACTTGGCCTAAATATGCTTCAAGGCAAAATCCTAAGTTTTGCTTGGTTTGAAAAATGATTGTAGGCTTTCCTTGGCCCGTTTGAGCTTTCTATTGCCAACTAATGTCGTTATCCCTAGTCAACCCTCTTTGAGCCTCTAGCCTTTTCACTTGATAACCATATTATAAGCTTTTACCGGTTTTGTCGTGATCCTCTCTTGGCTCTAGGACTTTCTTTAACGCTCTTGTGAAATAAGTGGCTTAAAGCATAAGTTTCAGGGGAGAGATGAGTAATTTGAAAAAGGTATCAAGGCACAATAAGAGAAAAGAAATAATCTCTTTGAACAGAGAAGTCAAGAAAAGAAAAAGAACAAAAAGAAAAATGCAAAAAAGAGAATAAGTGGAAGAGTTGATGGATTCAAAAAGAGGTAACGATACCTAACATGAGCATCAAGGGAGAAAAAGAATGAAATGAACAAGAAAGAGTGATGTCAAGTCTCTCTAGCCCCCAATAAAAAGAGATTGCCTTTAAGAATTGGTAATTGTGAGCCAAGAAATGAAAATATGGAGTGCTTAAGGAAAGGTGTAACCACTTACCCATATGGTATCCTACCCTACTCCAAAAGCCTTCATTACAATCCGAAAGAAATCCTACCTGATTTCTTACCGAGTGAACTTACATTAGTGGTGATCTACATAAGGGGAAAGCCTATGGTACTTAAAGCCGTACTTGTGAAATTTTCTTGTGAGAGAAGAATGATCCTTTCATGAAGCTTAATATTCAGTGCTAACTTTTGAAGTGATCTTGGCAAATGGAAGGTAAATGAGGAAGAGTTTGGAGTCCACCATGACCTACATGATAGAACAAGAGGCCTTGATGAGTAAAATCAATTATTTAAAGCTCAAATGTCACACTAGAACTATACGTGCATGAATATTTGATGTGTCACCTTATTGATAATGCATGATTAGTATAGGTAATTGTTGATCCCAACTGAATATGAATGTCTCACCATTGACTTGCTAAAATGACCTTTCACTTTGAGGAGATGTGAACTAATCTATTTGCTTGAGGACAAGCAAAGACATAAGTTTGGGACAATTGATAATTTAACCACTTATTAGTACCTTTTTACTTTTGTTTTAGTCCAAAAGTACTGATTTATGTTCCCAAAACTAATGAAAATGTGCAAATTGCAGAAATATTGGAAATTTAGGCTCTTATGAAGAAATCTGACTCATAAAGGAGTGTTCCGACTCACAAGGCAAGAAGGGGCACAACATACAAGAAGTGCAGTCTGTAGAAGTGCATCATGCAACCTACAGAAGCAAGTGCGGACCACAGAACTAATGAAGCAACACTGAATCACCTGAAGCATAAGTGCGGATCACACACAATTTGTGTGGCCGCAGAACATGGTTTGCACTGACAAGAATTCAAAAAGGTCAGAGAGTGTGCAAATGACCAAGACTTAAGCCTTCTTAGAAGGGCGTACCACACAATAATTGTGCGGCCGTAGAAGATGAATTGTAGTCGCAGATCAAATTGTGCGACTGTAGAATTCAGTTCCCTGCAGATTCAAGCATATGCGGATTGCACATGGAATTGTGCATCCGTAGAACCTCCTGAGGGGCATTTTTGTCAACGAATTTTATGCCACTATAAATAGATAAGAATCATATTTTTAGGTCAAGCTTTGAAGTTCTAGCAGTTGTAGCCATTGTAGTTTTTCATTTTAGGAAATTTGTGATCATTTTAGGATAAAAATATCATAGTTTATCATTCTAATTTTATATTATGAGTTTAATTAGTATTAATAGCTAGACTTTACTAGGGTGGTGACCCAACCCTAGTGTATAAACCTTACGGGTATTTAATTTAACATTTATTTATGATTGGGTATTGATTATTTTGCTTTGTTTGTGCTTTAATTTTAGAATTAATGGTTGCAAACATTGATTCATGCCTTTTTGAGTTGGTCTTTACTTGAGATAAGGGGACCTAGTCTTGGAAAACTTGGATAACAAGAAATTGGGCTAGTTGAGGATTTGACTATCCTAATTAAATGGTTTGAACTAGAGATGGGGAAAACCCGACTTGATCTCATATCAACTATTTAGCTTGTCTGGGCTCAAAAAAGCCAAATGGGGTAAAAACACTCTATGAGAGAGGTATTGAGTAGGAAACAAAGAGTTGAAAGCTATAATATACCCCGATCAATAAAATAAGTGTTAACGCACTTAACCCAATAGGCGAACACATATGTGAAGTCTTTTAATCATTTGGTAAAAACAACATAAACAATCAGTCGTTTTCTAGTTTCTTCTCATTAGTTTATAATTGTTAGTGTTAATTTAGAAGTAGAAAACAAAATCCCTCACTTGGAAGCGCAATTTAGTTATTTCATTTACTCTCATCAAGTGTAACGGTAACACCCATATTAAAATCCCTTTGAAAATCGACCCCGACTCTTATTGGGTACTATGCTTCCAACGATTGTTCTCACTCAATATTGAGTGCGAATTGGATGTGGATCAACCTGCACTTAATTTTTCTCCCGGTATTTATGTAAATGGTTAAACATTTGAGAAAGGGGTTCAACCTGGCAGGTGGTGTTAGTTTGGTTTCAATCACGTCTTTGGGCTAGTTTGGGACGTGACATATAGTTAGGACTAAGACCGGTGGATTTTGAAATATATAAAAGGTGAATATAGGTCTATTCACATATCATGTGAACAACCTATAGATTCATGTATGAGATGGTTACATGTGTGATTATTATCAACCTGCAGTTTGGCATTTGAAATTGCTTTTCTCAATTAAGAGCATATTATTTTTCAGATTGTGAAATCAAGATAGTTCATCTTGATATTGTTGGTTTTTATCCAAGTTGGTTTAGTTACCTTCTATTAATGGCTAAACTATTGCTTATGAGAACAAAACTTCATGTGTTGGTCTAAGATTTTCTAAATTGCATGTAGCAGTATTTGTACAACAATATATGATAAATCGTCCCTTTACAATTCGTTTTGGATCAGAAACTAAATAGTTTTACTATTTAATAACTATTGATGTGTGGTATATGATTAATTTCTCTACCACATGCTCAAAGATAGGTTCCCCAAAGAGCATTAGAGATATGTGTTAGTTTTTCTAACATTTGGGGGATGTAATAAGCAGTTAAAAACTATGCTATATGAATCGAATAATCATTAATATGATCCTCACTCATAAGACAATTCAAGTCAAATGTCATAAGCATTTGTCGATCAAAAATTTAATATCATATTTTAGCTGCAAGTGCTCCTATTAAAATAAAAATCCATGAAGGATAAAGTTTACTGCATGCAAGAAGCGTGATCAGTTCTAAAGGTAACAATCCTTGAAAATGATAGGAACAAATGATCAAAATAATCATAATGAGGAGGAAATGAGCTATAGAAGAGCCCACGACATAACATTTCATGAAATTCCAGAAGAAGTTCATGCACCTAAAAATAAAGAAAGTGATGAGATCTCAATAAGTTATGTCTCTTAGGAACCGATAAAAAATAGTCATCGACGATATATTTGATATAATATAGTGCACAATATTGTAAAAGATTGTAAGCATTGTTGTATTGGGAAAAATTAAATATATGAATGAATGATGATGTGGCATGACACGTGGGGTTACTTAGCTATGACTGGGTCAAAAAGTCTAAGCTGATGTGGATAAAAAGAAGTACGAGACAATGGGGCGAAAAAAGAGATACGGGAGCAAAAGGAAGGTACGAAAAAAAGAGATACGGGAGCAAAGGGAAGGTACGAGTTAAAAGGCTCGGAAGACCCGTACCTATTTAAAGCGTAATTATGAAGAAGATACGAAAAGACAATGAACCAGGACACATAAGAGAATGAAGATACACGTCATTACAGAAGAAACAAATATTGAAGCCATTAAGGAATATTTGCATTTAATATAATGATTGTATAACGTAGCATTTAATGTCAGTAAATGTTCATAATGACCTCATTCTAGCTTGGATGTAACGTACATTTTCAAAGATTCTCCAAAATACCTATAAAAGGAGAAACATGTAATCAAGAAAAATACAAGATACTACAAGAATATATCTCTGATTTACAAGCTTCCATATTTGAGCATTTGAAAATTCTTTTTCTTTATTTATTTTTCGATTATCAGTAACCCAATTCTTCTATATTCTAGATTTGACTGAAAATCTATTTTTTGGTTAAACAAATTGGTTCCGTTACTGGGAATCTGATAATAAATGTTACTTCTATTTGATTTCCTTGTTCAAATCAATCATGTCAAACAACAATGACAACACCACAAGACTTCCAGAAATTCAGACACACCAACAAATTCAAGGATATTCTCCTCGAGATTCACCACAAGGCTCTCCACGAAACTCTCCACGGCGATCTCGTGAAGGCATTCCCGATGGATCTCAGGCAAATGAACAAGATCAATTCAACAATGTCGAAGATATGAACGAGGCATTACAGAAAATAATTGCATCTCAAGTGAGCAAAGCTCTTCAAGCCTTTGTTAACCAGTTACCTGCTGCTCCGTCCACACCAACTCCAAACAATAAAACTTTAGAGAACCCCCGTTCTGGACTGGTTAATTCAGGCAGTGGTGGAACTCCTAGTGAAATGCAAGAAGGAGGCACAGGTAACCAAACTAATTCTGATTTACAAAATCTTATACTAACCTTGCAAAGACAGCTCAAGGAATAAAATGAACGCATAAAACAAATACCTGGGGTATCGCACGTGATTAAAGGGGTGGACATAGACAAATACTCACAACAACCATGGAAGCCAAGTGCAGCTCCCCTCCCAATTCCGAAGAAATTCAAAATGCCTGATATGCCTAAGTACGATGGAACATCAGACCCACGAGATCATGTTACAGCCTTCACCACTGGAGTTAAAGGGAATGATTTGACCAAGCAAGAAATTGAATCAGTCCTGGTCAAAAAATTTGGCAAAACACTAACCAAAGGAGCTTTAACCTGGTATTCTCTTTTACCTAAAAATTCAATAAATTCTTTTGCTGAGCTTGCAAATTTGTTTATTAAAGCACACTCGGGAGATCAAAAAGTTGAGAAAAGGATGGAGGACATCTTCAAAATTAAGCAAGGGAGTTCCGAGTTATTAAGAGAATTTGTAAATAGATTTCAACGAGAAAGAATGTTGCTGCCACGAGTACCTGACAACTGGGCAGCCAAAGAAAGTCTTCGGGAATTCCCAACAACAACATGGAACGATATCTACAACAGGTATAGCACAAAGATGAGGATCGAGGAAGATATTATCTCGCGGCCAAAAACAGATGAGAAAACAAGTTCAAGGTGTGTAGATAATGAAAGGAGGTCCAGTAAAAACAGGTATGATCCTTATATGGGACCAACGGGAAAAGACTCGAGGCCAAAATAGGAGAGGTACGATCATAAACCCAGACATAGGGAATCAAGCTCTTCATCAAGTTTTAACAATGAACGAGGAACACGCAGACAACGAGATGATGATGGGGGATTGAAGGCAAGGTTTGGTGGTTACAATTTTAACGTAACTATTTTTGAGCTCGTAGCTATTTTAATAGGCATGGGAGATAAGGTACGATGGCCGAAGGAGATGAGATCGAACCCGAGTAGAAGAAACCCCGATCACTGGTGTGAATTCCATAATGATCACGGACATAGAACCGCAGATTGCAGATTTTTACAAAGTGAGGTGGACCATTTGTTAAAGCAAGGGGTATATTACATAAATAGTCAAGGGTAAGAGTTTTATACTAAAACGGGTTATAAGGAAAACCCTGTATCTATTGTTCTATTTTTTGTAAATCTGTTACAAGAGAAACAGTTACGAGAAAGTTATAGATGTAATTCAAATACATGTAAGGAATGATTTACAACTTATCAAAGTTCAGAAATAAAGATTTGTTCAAGTTATTCCAGATAAATATGTATGTTCCTATTTCTTATATCGTATAAAACACCATTATGAAGTTGAGACGTCTTCTTCATCAAGTGTCAATATATAAAAGGGCCCTCTTTTATGAATCTCATATTATTTAATCATGAGAACAATAAAAGCATTTTCATATAGTAAAAATGCAACCTATTATCTAAGTCCTTTAAAGATAAGAGGCAAGAATAGAACATATAGGAGTTTGAAGAAATAAACTTCTAAAAGACAAGTAAAAAAACTTGTTCCTATCCAAAATGCCCCTTACACAAAACTCGGGGACTTGAAATTTCTAAGTCAAGAGTTTTTATGGAAGAAGTTGTCACAAGAATTTAAACACTTTAAACATAGACTTCCAAAAAGGCACCTGCAAAAAGGGGAAATCTAATTTTTTTTTTAAAAAAACCTTCTATGGTGACGAAACTGAAGGGGGGTTATTTACAAACTCAACTGACTCAACTACAATTGCCCTTACAAGTTGATCTTTAGTCATAGTACTGGCAACACCCACAGATGCAACTTCAACTTGGCTAGTGATAGTCGGCATGGAAGAACTCAAAGTAAGGGCACCACTAGCAATAATCTCATTAGATACGGAAGCTTCGGGAACAGCAGACACGGGAACTTCACCCATGGGAGCTTCAATCAAAACAACTTCAACTGTAGAAGATTCATTTGGAGGGGCCTCAACTAAGGGAGTTTCAACTGCGGAAAGATTAGCTTCGGGAGATGAGAAATCCGGTGGCTGTTGCGTTTTATCGATGGCTTCATTTACTTTAGCCAACTCGCATTCAAGATTGAAGTCCTCTTGGCTCATTTCCATCAAGGTATCACGGCGGGTTTTGAGATAGATCCAACTTACTTTAATGTTGGAAGATTCTTCAAGAAGTTCATAATCATTTTCCCAGGCCGTGACTTCATTTTTAAGTTCTTCATTCTTAAGGAGAATGGAATCGTGAGATGATTGCAGAGAGGTGTGGGAATTCTCTAAAGCACAAACCTTGTCTGCCGAGACTCGTAATTCTCCTTGCACTCGAGTGAGTTCTTGTGCCATACCTTCTGCATATGCTTCTTTCTGAGCCAATAAAGCCTTCAAAGCTTCGTTTTCATTAGCAACCAGGGACAATTGCTCTGCAACAAGCTCCTTAGTTCTCGTAGATTGGTCTGCAGCAGCCTTGACCGTCGCCAACTCAAAGGTGAGTTTTTGAACTTGTTTCTCTAAAGAGCTCTTTCTCTTTTCCAAGATGTCCATGTCAATAATATGCGTACTTTCGTACTGGCCTTTCCAATTGTTGGCCTCTAATTGGGATTCACGAGCAATTTTCTCTGCATCATGAGAAGTTTTCTCCAAATCACGAGCCAGTTTCTCTAAGAGAGGAACTCGACTCATGAGCACGGTACCAATAAGGTTGACCTGGTTGTAATAAAAAAAAGGTATATAAGGTTAAATTCCAGAAAACAATCTTCTACTAAAAAAGAGATTAAGGAATACCTTCAAGCTGGCATGAACAATGTCGTTCAAAAGAGTCATATTACTGTGACTCTTGAGCTTTGCTTTTTCAATGGGACCAATCAAAGGTGCAAGCCATATGTCTGCTTGCCCAGAATTTCTCAAGAGGCTGCTATCTCGAGGGACTTCAATGGTAACACTCCTTAAATTGGAACTCCTATTCGAGGAACATACGTCAGTATGGTGGATTATGGGAGGAGTAATTGTTGAAAGAGGAATAGCAGAAGAAGGAATGGAAGTAACAGATGAGAGGGGTAAAGGAACAATTACAGGAATGGTAGAAGTAGACAAGGGACCTTCATCTAAAACCGGACCTAAAGGACCACTTCTAAAAAGTTGGTTTATAGACTCAACAGTATCAGAAGGGGAATAGATGTCATCATCAGGAATAACCACATGAGATATGATAGGTTCAGAAAGAGGCAGGTCTGGAGAGATGTTAATCTCGTCATCAGAGACGATTCGTCTCCTGACTCGTGGTTTAGTTACCAGAGAACCTTCACCTTCTCCTTCGGAGTCATCTTCAAGAACAGATTTCCTCTTCTCAGATCTTGAAGGAATTTAAACATCTTGGTGCAATCCTACAAAAATGTCTTGGCCACGTGACGCTAAGACACCTTCAACAGTGACTCATCGAGTGGCAAAACCTAAGAAAAGAAAGGTTTAAAAAAAATCCAAAACAACAAAAGAGAAGAAAACGGAAAAAAATTTCTTACCATGGGTTTTTGGTTTCCAACCGTATCATTTGGCAAGGGTTTTCCAGGTCCTACCTTCCATTGGGGTAACCTTTAGAAGTTTTTCTACACAACCACGGATATTAGGTACGGGTGTGACCATACCCATGGTTGCTGGAAAAGAAACACGTTAGATAAAACAGGTAAGGAAGGAAATAAATAAGCATGATAAAATTGAATACTTACGTGCAAAGTTCCACTTCTCTGGGAAGCGGAGGTTCCTTTCACCCATTAGACCTGCAGTGGGGGAAGCAACATACAGATCATACCAGCCATGGTCTTTGTCATCTTCAGGATTCACCAAAACTCTTTTGCTCCTGGCTGCTAAGCCAAATATTCTATTTCGGAAAAATCTAATGGAGTAAAGGTGAATCAAATAGGGGAAAGTAAATTCAACGCCGGCTTTGTTAGCAAGGTGTCTTAAACAGGCAACAACTCGCCACACTATTGGGCCAATTTGCCCGAACCAAACATTAAAAAAGCGGCAGAAGTCTAAGATGACCATGTCGATGGCCGGTTCAAATCCCAAAGTGAAAGGATAGGTGTAAACAAAGGAATAACCTATCATATAAGAGCTGATCCTTTGGTTCGGGTTAGGAATAATAATGGGGAAATCTTCAGCCCAATGGCATTCACTCCTAACTATTGGCGCCAAAGCGCTTGTGATTAAGGTAGGATAAGGATCAGCACGGTCTAATGCATCCACCTAGGTTTTTAAAGATTCTCTATCATGGTGGAAAGAAAACTCGGTAGGAATAATTTCTTCTACTAAGGGTTCACGCAAAGGCTCTGTTGAATCCTTACTTCTAGAAGAACCTCTTTGTGAATGAGAACCTCTGGTTCCAGAAGAAGGTCTAGAACCAGAAGGAGGTGTTGAAGCACCACCACGAGTGGAGCTTAGATTGCGTAATCTACCTCCTCTTCTATGTCTTACAGGAGCATTGGGAAAATTATCTAGAATGGGAGCTTTCCTAGGGTTAGGGTTCGAAGAAGCCATGGATGCAGGAGTTGAATTGAAGCAAGTAAGTTTGCAAGGCGGAAGTATTCAGTTCAATTTATGAACAATAAGACAAGAAGAGAGGTTATATTAATAGTATTGGGTAATTATAAAAAATGAAGAGTACAATGATGAAAGACGTTATAATGATGATACCTAATACTCCGTAAAGAGTGAAGCCGAACAGAAAGCCTGGAAAAGCGCTACGTGACAGTGCAACCAATGAGGAAGCAACACGTGTCTAGGGCATTAAAAGGAAGTGACAGTTGAATCGTCAACTTTATCAGAGCATTAATGGTGACAAAAATTCTCCTTTTACGAATTCCAATTCCACTTCCCAAATATTCATATTGATGAATAAATGGAAAGTGGGGGGACTATTTGTATTGGGAAAAATTAAATATATGAATGAATAATGACGTGGCATGACACGTGGAGTTACTTAGCCATGACTGGGTCAAAAAGTCTAAGCTGATGTGGATAAAAAGAAGTACGAGACAATGGGGTGAAAAAAGAGATACGGGAGCAAAGGGAAGGTACGGAAAAAGAGATACGGGAGCAAAGGAAAGGTACGAGTTAAAAGGCTCGAAGGACCCGTACCTATTTAAAGCGTAATTATGAAGAAGATATGAAAAGACAATGAACCAGGACACATAAGAGAATGAAGATACACGTCATTACAGAAGAAACAAGTACTGAAGTCGTTAAGGAATATTTATATTTAATATAATAATTGTATAATGTAGCATTTAATGTCAGTAAATATTCATAATGACCTCATTATAGCTTGGATGTAACGTACATTTTCAAAGACTCTCCAAAAGACTTATAAAATGAGAAATATGTAATCAAGGAAAACACAAGATACTACAAGAATATATCTCTGATTTACAAGCTTCCATATTTGAGCATTTGAAAATTCTTTTTCTTTATTTATTTTTCGATTATCAGTAACCCGATTCTTCTATATTCTAGATTTGACTGAAAATCTATTTTTTGGTTAAACAATTGTACCTGAAGTCCAGACACCTGAAGATGTCATGCTATTTAAATACATGTCATAACTTATATGACTCATTTGATCAAATTTGTATGAAGATCCGTGAAGGATTTAAAATGCTTGAAGCATATAATTCAAAATATCGAGAAATGTACTCGATTAAATTAAAAAAATCTTTGCACGATTTAAAGAAATCTAGGTGCATCTGGTATAATCACCTCAATAAATATTTGCTGAAAGAAGGTTACATAAAAGATGTTATTTGTTCATGTATTTTTATAAGGAAAATGTCATTAGAATTTGTTATAGTTGCTAATTATGTTGATGACATAAATCTTGTTGGAATTTTAGAAGAGCTACAAAAGGCAATTGAATATCTTAAGAAAGAATTTGAAATGAAAGATCTTAAAGAGACAAAACTTTGTCTTGGTATGCAAATTGAATATTTAGAAGACGGAATCTTTATCCATCAATCTGCCTATACAAAAAGGGTCTTAAAATGCTTTTACATAGAAGAAGCGCACCCAATGAGTACACCAATGGTTGTTTGGTCACTTGAAGTGAATAAGGACCCATTCTAACCTCTAGAAGAGGACGAGGAACTCATTGGTCCTGAAATACCCTATCTCAGTGCAATTGGTGCACTTATATATCTTGCTAATACTACAAGGCCTGACATAGTTTTTTTGTTAATTTACTAGCAAGATATATCTCTTCTCCTACACGGATACATTGAAACGTAATTAAGCATATTTTGCGATATTTAAAGGGAACTCTTGATATGAGTTTGATTTATGCTAACAAAGGTAGTGCGGATTTTGTTGATTATGCAAATGTAGTTTATTATCTGATCTCCATAAAGCTCGATCTCAAACCGGCTACGTATTTACATATGAAGATATTGTCATATAATGGCACTCCAAAAGCAATATATTGTTGCTACTTCTTCAATTCATATTAGATAATAGATATTTACGAAGAAAGTAGGGAATTTGTATGGTTGAGATAAATGATCCATTTCATTCGAGAAAAATGTGGTCCGGAATGTGATCGAAAAATCATAATTTTATATGAAAACAATGTTGCATGCATAGCCAAATTTAAGGGAGGACTTATAAAATGAGATAGAATGAAGCACATTTCACCAAAACTATTCTACACATATGATCTTCAGAATATGGTGATATTGACGTGTAACAAATCCGTTCAAGTAAAAATTATGCAGATTTGTACACCAAGTCGTTTCCAACTGCAACCTTCGAGAAGATGATATACAATATTGGAATGAGGACACTTGGGTATTTGAAACAACGTCTTTATCAGAGGGAGTAAAGTATGTACTGTACTCTTTTTCCTTGACTAGGATTTTTTTTCCCACGAGATTTTTTCTAGTAAAGTTTTAACGAGGGGGGATGTTATGAAAATATTATTGTGTATGTTCATTTATTACTTCGTTGTAGATAATCTTCCTACAGAAGATTATCCTTTTAGTACTCCCTGGAAGTTTATCTCCAAGCAGCTGATGCAGGTAGGTTGCAAAAAACTCAATGAAATGACTTGCAACAACTTCTTATTAAACAGGCAGGTTGCGAGCAGCTCATGCAGACAACTTACAAGCAGCTCAAGAAAATCCTCGTAACTGCTTCCTGAAATGCCTCGCAACTGCTTCTTTTTTCTATAAATAAAGGAGATTTCAATTTATTATTTACATCAGTTTGAAGTTGAATAATATATTAGTCTCTCTATACTTATCTTTGGTTTATTTGCTTTACACTTTTTATTTTATAACACTCAATAAATACTTCACCGTTCTTTTTTAGTTGCTATAGTCCATCATGATTCTCAAATTAACTCAATTTCCAAAATTCATATAGTAACGACTCGACCAGTCATTTGAGCCCTAGCACATCGTTCAGCGGTTTAAGGCCAATCAACTTCACTTCATGTATTATGATTTGTACGCGTGGTCGGAATTAAAATTTGGGGATTTCAGAGTTGATTTGGAAAGAGAATTCTCATTTCGGAAGCTTTAAGTTGAAAGAAATGACTAAGGGTTAATTTTGAGTAAACGACCTTGTAATCGGAATTTGAAGGTTCCAACAGGTTCATATGATGATTTTGGACTTGGGCGTATGTCCAATTAGGTTTTGGATGACCCGGGAGTATTTTGGCGCCTATTGTGGAAGTTAGCAATTTGGGAAGAATTTCATCAATTTGGGTTGTAGTGAATTTCAATGTTATCGATGCCCTTTGGAATTCTAATCCTGGGGATAGCTCTGTATGGTGATTCTAGTATTGGAAGCGCGTACGGAAGTGAATTCAGAGATCCGTAGGTTATTGGAGTCATTTGGCTAAAATTAAAAATTTGAAGGTTTTTTAGAAGTTTGACCAGAAGTGGACTTTTTGATATCAGGGTCGGAATCTGATTCTGGAAGTTGGAGTAGGTCTGTAATGTCGAATGTGACTTTTATGCAAAATTTGAGGTCCATCGGATGTGATTTGATAGGTTTCGGCATCGAATGTAGAAGTTTAAAGTTCTAAAGTTCATTAAGCTTGAATTGAAGTGTGATTCATGATTTTGGCATTATTTGACGTAAATTAAAGCCTCGAGCAGGTCCGCATTATGTTTTGGAACTGGTTGGTATGATTGGACGGGGTTCTGGGGGCCTCAGGTGGATTCTGAGTAGTTAACAGATCAAAATTGGAAGTTGAGGAAAGGCTGAAGCAGCTCGGCACTTGGTGTAACCGCACCTGCGTGAGGAGGTCCGCAGGTGCGAGCCCGCAGGTATGGGAGATGGCACGCAGAAGTGGAAGGGGCTAGGCCACTGATAACCACAGAAGCGGAAAATAATTGCGCACCTGTGATGGCGTAGGTGCGATTCCAGTTGCAGTAGAAATGGAAAGAGCCGCAAATGCGGTAGAGGAAGCCACGGAAGTGGAAGCGTAGATGCGGTCAAGGAGTCGCATGTGCGGAAAGCCTCTGGGGCAGTGAGGTTTCTTTAAAATGGGACTTGCCACATGTTTCATTTGGTTTGTCCGAGTTGGGAGAGCTTTAAGGGGAACTTTTCATCAAGCAACTCAAGGTAAGTGATCCCTACTCATTATAAGTTAAATATATGGTTTGTATAAGGATTTAAACATGGTGATTAATCTAAATTGTGGGGTTTTTGGTAGAAGACCTAGAAAATGGTATTTTGGATTTTGACCACGAATTTGGGCATGGAATTAAGAATAAACTATATATTTGAGTTCGTGAGGTTATGAGTAAAGTTTATTTTCGAAAATTTTGAAATTCGGGCATGTGTGCCCGAGGGTGATTTAATCGACTTTTGGAGCGGAGTTGGAAATTGTTATAAATTGAATTGTTATGAGTATTTGAGTATATATTTATGGGTTTGCATTATTATTGACTAGTTTGGAGCATTGAGCATTAGTTTGAACCGTCGGAAGGGTTTGGGAGCCAGTTATGAAACTTCGAAGCGAGGTAAGTCTCCTTCCTAACCTTGCAAGAGGGAATTAACCCCATTGGTGAACTAAATTATTATTTGCTCCTATTTGTGGGGATTACGTACGCACGAGGTGACGAGAGTCCGTACGTAGCTACTAGTTATGCCTATGTCTGGGTAGTTTAGGTTTACATCATGCCTCATTGTCCTTGCTATTTGGTTTATGGTTATTATTTGCCTTGAGAAAAAACAAGATCGAGGTTTCGTAATAATTGTGTTGAAAGAAATTTAAATTGAGGAATTTACGATTTTATGAGTTTCCATTGAACTTGGTATTTTCGAAAAGGGTTGAGGAATATTATAACAACTTAAAAAATTTATGTGTAATCACGTCGCACGTATGTTCCATGAGCGGGGTAATTTTCTTAAAAACTCCAAGTTGAATTGTCTTTACTTTGAAAACAATCAAGAAAGGGTTATGATTTAATGTTAAATTTATATTTTGACCATGTCGCATGTATGATTTGCGAGCCGGATAATTCCTTAAATTTATATTTGACTGCATCGCAGATATGATTTGCGAGTGGGAAAATTCATTGAATTTATATTTGACCGTGTCGCATGTAAGATTCGATGCATCTATGGTTTGCGTTGTTCGACCCTCGGTAGTGCACATTTTATATTTATGTTGGATTAAGCCGAATGTCTTCGGTGAAATTTGTGTGTGATAATAGAACTGGAATACAATCGGTATCAATTCCTTGTTTGTGTGATCATATGTTTTAAAGGAAGGAAGTAATTTAGGTTCTTAAATATGGCGAAGACCTGTTCAGTCATTTCTTGTTCCGAGCCTTATTGCTGTATATCATGCTTTATTAGAATTTCGTATTATCACATTATAGGACTACTAATAAGTGTCGGAGTCGACCTCTCATCACCACCTCTTCGAGATTAGACTGGATACTTACTGTATATGCGTTATTTTTGTACTCATACTACACTTGATGCACATTTTGCATGCTTTATTAGAATTTCATATTATCACATTATAGGACTACTAATAAGTGTCGGAGTCGACCTCTCATTACCACCTCTTCGAGATTAGACCGGATACTTATTGTATATGCGTTGTGTTTGTACTCATACTAGACTTGATGTACATTTTGTTGTACAAGTACATGTATGTCTAGTGGCCTTATGGGCGCAACAGCGTGGTTGATACAAGGACTTAGGTGGGATACATCTTATGAGACGATCCGCAGCTAGCAGAGTTTCCTTCAGAGTACTTGTATTTTCTTTCTGTCTAAATTTGTACTCCGGACAGTTATTGTTAATGATCTGTATTGCTGTAAGTAAATAAAACAGTAATCTTTCTGAAAAAATAAAATAGAAAGTTAGTAGAAACAATTCTGAAAAATAATATTCGAACTTCAAAATAATTTTTGAAACGTTGAAGGAACAAATCGAGCCCACTGAATACACAGTGTGTCCTTAAAGAAATTATTCAGGATAGAACGATTTAACTCACCAGTATATCGGTACCTAAAACTCTGGTTATCGGCAAACCACTCGATGGTTGTAAAATACACTAGAATATTTTGTGTAGAAGAAGAAAAAGAAGATTCAGAAAATTTCGTAAGTAAATATTCTGGGATTTGAAGGTTTATTTATAGCCAACTTGGTGATGTTTCTGAAGAGGTTTGCAACCTTTCAGAATAGTCATGGCTGTCGGAACAGGGGTGACCATCTGAAGAGGTTTGCAACCTTTCAGAATAGTCATGGTTGTTGGAACAAGGGGTGACCCTCTGAAGAGGTTTGCAACCTTTCAGAACAGTCATGGCTGTTGGAAATTTTTGCGAAAAATTTAGAACGAATTTAAATTAATCCGGGAAAGAAAAACGGGCTAGACCGGACCGGGTCGCGGGTCATCCCTCCGTTTCTTTTCTCACCATTTTCCATTCACACCTCTTTTGTTATTATTTATTAAATAACAAACCAAACAATTATTATATTGTATTTTAAATTCCTAATAAATGTTCATGTACTTGCGGCATTTGGTTCTGGGCTGATTATGAGATTATTCGGTATTGACACTTGTTAAAACCATTATTCTTTACTCTATGAAGTTCATTACTTACTATTTAATTGAAGGAAATTATGATTTCGATATACTAAAAATGAGAACTAAATTAACTATTTGGTGTTGGCTTACCTGATACTGGTGTCTGGCACCATCACAACCTTTAACGGTTTTTGGATCCTGACAAATATTTTGGAGTCTTGGAACAAAACAAATGAATTTTTGTGATAACTATTGTAGTAATCCGTTTTATTAACCAATCGTTGTGATAAGCATCATAATTCATATTTAAGTAGTTTGTTGTGATTGCGGCCGAAATCCCTCTCAAAGTCGAGCTCCGGTTGCTCAAATATAGAGATGAGAATGAAAAAAAAATTTCAATTCTAAATGTCTGGGCCAATTCTCGTTAATTTGTGATCACACGGAGGTACTAATTGATTCTTTTGAAATTTTGCGACAATAATTTCGAACGTACCTAGATGTTTCAATATAAAATTAAAAAACGTATATATTTTAGAAAGATGAAATATTCATTATAGATTTTAACTGTATGTACTCACGTTATAAAAAATATTTACATAATCATGTCACTTAAGTAATTATGTATAACTCTGTTTAATATCGTGACCTAAAGTAATTGTACTTAATTTACTAGTATAATAAGTTAATCTTTGAATTGTAATGTATATAACAACTTGTTTGGATGGTTGTTACTCGTCGTTTCGTATTGTATTATACGGTATTGTATTATATTGTTTGATAAATACAATGTTTGGATAGAGATTGTCGTCGTTTCATGATGTCACGCACCAAAAATATGAAGAATAAACTTGCAACATTACTAAAAAAAATAAGACACAAAGTAAAATTATTATATAAAAAAGTATGGTATATAATAATAGACAACAACTAGATTACAGCAAGTCATGCCAGAATTAATAGACAAATGCCAAACAGTTTTTTTCCTGGAAGAATGATAACTGATTACATCATCATGAGCCATGAGTTGGTAAAAGGCTATGGAAGGAAGAACATATCACCAAGGTGTATGCTAAAGATTGATATGCAAAAAGCATATGATTCTGTGTACATAGAACAAATGATGAAGTTACTAGGATTCCCTGAGAAGTTTATAAGGTGGATAATGAAATGCATAAGTACTGTGAATTATACAGTAATTATCAATGGGCAATCCGCAAAACCATTTAAGGCAAGGAAAGAACTTAGACAGGGTAACCCACTGTCTCCTGTGTTGTTTGTAATGGCAATGGAGTACTTGAGCAGGTTGTTGAAAACCTTAAAGAGGAACAAAGAATTCAAATACCACCCTAAGTGCGCTAAAGTCAATTTAGTACACTTAGGTTCTGCTGACAATTTGCTATATTTTTGTAGGTGTGATATATAATCAGTAAGGGAGTTGCATCAACAATTTAAAATCTTTTCCGAGGCATCAGGATTAATTGCAAACCTAAACAAGAGCTGCATATACTTTGGAGGAGTAGATCTTGTGACTCAAAGGAAGATTATGAATATGCTGGAATACAACAAGGGAGAGAAACCATTCAGATACTTGGGGTGCTTTTGAGCACAAAGAAGATACCAATTATCCGATGTGAGCCTTTGATTGATAGGATGTTGAACATAATTCAGTGCTGGACATCAAATTTTTTGTCATATGCAGGGAGATCTATGCTTATAAAGAGTGTTTTGACTGCAATTCAAAATTTCTGGACTCAGATCTTTATTTTGCCAAAGAAGATTATTCAGTTCATTGATACAATATGTAGAAGGTTCCTATGGTCAGGGAATGTAGAGCCTGCTAGGAAGGCACTGATTGCTTGGGAAGAATTACGCTGCCCAAGAGTAGCAGGTGGCTTGAATTTTACTAATGTGGAATTGTGGAACAAAGTTGCTATTTGCAAGATACTATGGAACATATGCAAGCAGAAGGAGAAGTTATGGATATAATGGGTTAATGCTTACTATATAAAGGGGAATACAGTATGGAGTACAACACCTAAGAATGCATCTTGGGCCATTCAACAGATTTTCAAGGAAAATAATTACTTTGAAAATGCTGGTTACACTGAAGAAGAGGTGCAGAGGATGGACAACTTCTCAATCAAATAAATGTATAAAACCATGCAGGGGAGTTCCAGAAGGTAACTTGGAGAAAATTAATATGCAACAATTATGGACTTCCAAAATGGATTTTTATATTGAGAATTGCAATTCTGGAAAGGTTGGCAACAAAGGAAAGATTAGCAAGATGGGGAATAAATATAGAGACCACATGTGCACTATGTCAACAAGAGATAGAAACAATTCAGCACTTGTTTTTTGATTGTGCAATGACAAGAACAATATGGCAACAACTGCTACATTGACAAAGAATACAGAGGAAGAAGCTGAAATGGCAAGAAGAACTAGCATGGATAGAAAGAGTAGCAAAATAAAGAAGTGGAGGAGCAGCTTTATGTAGAATGACTTTAGCTGCTGCAGTTTACTATATATGGCAAGAAAGAAACAGTGTCATCTTTAAACAGAAAAGAAGAATAGCAGCAATCATAGTTAGAATTAGGGGTGTACAAGCCAAACCATCAAGCCAAACCGAACCGACGAACCAAGTCAAACCGAATAAAAAAACCGACTTGTGATTTGGTTTAGTTGTTTGGCATTGGAAAATAAAAAACCGATCGCTCTTGGTTTGGTTTGGCATTAACAAAAAATAAGTCAAACCGAATCTAAACCAAACCGACGTTATATATAAATAAATTTTAGAAATTTTATACATAAAAAATAATCATTAAAATCTAATTTGTAAGTATTTTCTAAACTATTTTATAGTTTTCAATGTCTTGAGATATTATTTATTTGTGGGCTTGTAAATTCACTATCCACTAAGTAGATTCTATCTACATAACCTAAATATCAAGCCCAAACTAAAATCCAACAAGACAAAAAATAATAAAATAGATTATTCCATATCTTCCCTATGTTCCAATTCCAAAATCAAAGAACCCCAAATATTGAAAACCATTCCCCCACATCACACGAGCTTCCTGCTTGTTATTTTGCTAACATAATTGGTGATTATTTTAGTGTTGAGGTTTATCAAGTTTACAGTGCTTTGCTTTGTCGCATGTTTGTTGTCATTTTCTATTATGGAAGATTTTGGAATTATGATTTATACGAATAATTGGTATTCTTCATATATTATTAAGAAAAATAGTAATCATGCGGATAATTGGTGATTATTTGATCTCTTTTTCAAGAATAATATAACTAAAAAGGAAAATCGGAAAAAAACCCCGAAAAAACCGAAAAAACCGAAAAAATCGAATTTATGTTGGTTTGATTTGATTATGTATTTAGTAAACCGACATAATTGGTTTGATTTTGGTTTAATAAAAAACCGAACCAAACCGCCTCATATACACCCCTGGTTAGAATGATCATTCACGAAATTCACATTAGAACCACCATATTTCCTTGATTAGAAAGGACTGTATGACCTATGTATACTGGTACCCGGATCTAGTGGAGCAATGATAGGGGAATGAAAAGTAGGAAAGTAGAAATGTAGAAGGACCCAAACTGGAGCAGCATATCCAGTGGGGTTAGTTTTTGTTCTGTTGTTTGCATGTACAAATTTTACTTGGTAAATAAAGTCAATTAATTACCAAAAAAAAAAGTATGATAAAGGATCTAAAATATGATTATTTAATAATAAAGAAGGACAAAATGAGAGAAAAAACAAAGGTAACAATGCCACCACACCAAATTCGTCGTCACATAAAGTGACACTTTTCATCATTATGTAACGACGGATTTAACAGTACGATACAATAAAATTTAAGTAACAATTAAAACAAATATTATATTTAAAGTAACAATACGATACAATATAATAGGTAACAACCATCCAAACAAGCTGTAACTAAAATCCTTATTCTGAAATGTTTTAGATTTAAATCTTCTGGAAGTGTAAAAATTACACTTAATGTTTTTTATTGTATTTGAGTTCTGACTCTAGAAATTTTTCTTAAGTGTGCCTGTGAATATATGTAGAGATATATATACATAGTACGTAAATCCTAAAATAACTCACATCCTACCATTGCCTCCGAAGGTTTAGGAGATAAGACTTCCACTTTTCCTTTTGTGAATTTTCATGGCACCATTCTCTAATTTTTTTTCTTAATCACTATCCACAAATTTCCAATTTTTTTGCTTCTCTCTGTCCCCTTCAGTATTTGGGAATAATTTTCCAATTCCTCGTCTTGACTTTCATCTTCATCACATTGTACATAGATTCATCTTGTCATTTCTACACATTCGTTTTAGTTGTTTTTTCCCTATAGTTTATATATATGTTTAACGTAAAGGGTGGCTATGTTTAACACGCCATTTGTTCTATCTTTTGCTCTTTTATTATCATTTCCTCTTCTTTTCCTTTTCGCCCCACGAATATTTCCCCCAAAACACGTAGAAATCTCTATTCCCGATGAACTTGATGATCTAGCGTTATTCAGGCGTGCCACCCTTGCGTCCATTGATAGGGGCGGTGGTTCCATCTCTCGTCTTGGCACCACCAATCCCCGTCTCAAGATCGCTTTTCTCTTCCTTACCAACACTGATCTTCATTTTGCTCCTCTTTGGGATCGATTCTTCGTTGGCCATGATGGCCTTTACAATATTTACATCCATGCAGATCCTTCGTCCAAAGTTTCGCCACCTGGCGGGCGGATTTTCAAGGGCCGTTTCATTGCGGCCAAGAGGACTCAACGTGCATCCCCTACCCTAATATCAGCGGCTCGTCGCCTTATGGCGACGGCCCTCTTAGATGACCCGTTAAATTCCTATTTTGCCCTTGTATCACAACATTGCATACCTTTACATTCATTCAACTATATTTACAACTCCCTCTTCACATCTCAATTCCCCGAATATCGGAGCTTCATCCAAATATTATCCAACGAGTCGTACATGTGGGATCGATACGTCGCACGTGGCGAAAGTGCAATGTTACCCGAAGTACCGTTTGATAGGTTTCGGTTTGGGTCTCAATTCTTTGTTCTTACACGACGGCATGCATTGGTAGTAATTAGGGATAGGAGGTTATGGAGGAAATTTAGATTACCTTGTTTGAACGACGATTCGTGTTATCCTGAGGAGCATTATTTTCCTACACTTTTGTCAATGGAGGATCCTGAAGGTTGTACACAGTATACACTAACACGTGTTAATTGGACGGAGAGTGTTGATGGACATCCACGTACTTATTTTCCGGCGGATATTTCGCCGGAGCTTATTTATAAGCTCCGGGAATCGAATTCTACGTATTCTCACATGTTTGCAAGAAAATTCTCACCGGATTGTCTGAAGCCGTTGATGGAAATTGCAGACAAGGTCATTTTCCAGGATTAAATCGGGTATGTTTATTTTTAAAAATAAATTTGTCTTACAATTGTAGTAAAAATATTTAGCTAACGTCTGGACATGGATTTGGTTTAAACTTGAAAAAAGAGTTGTTGCAGTTTTGTTGAAAAATAATTTTTGAAATTGTATTTTATTTGAAAAATCTTGAAGTTTTATGAGTGGAAGAAAAAAAAATTGCCCAAAAACAGCCCTAAACCACTTTTGGGGAACTTGAAAATCTTTGATTTTTTTTTAAATATGATCATATTTCATAAGCAAAATATTTTTAAAAAAATGACGTCAAAATCCGTCGCCAAATGGGAGCTTAGCAGTCATTTGGTTCGGGATTAAAAAAATGAATCTTATGGGAAAATTGGTAGTGCCATTTTATACTTTTTTGATTCGCATTTCGTTTTTCATACTTATAAGTAATATCGAGATAACTTTATAGAAAATTTAGTATATTATTTCATATTGGATCTAACATGGAAATTGGAATAACTTATGGTAGGACTTTACGGAAATAAAACACCTAAATGGTAATATTTTAATTGATTTATCAATTGTGTACCATGTTTATCATCAGATGCGAAGCATAATTTTGTCAATATTGTTATTGATATATCATTTTTGTAATATTTTATGTTTCTAATTTCTTTATGAATCGCCCAAATTACCATTTTCTACTAATAAATATTACACACATGAAAAATAAGGCAATTTTTTGGTTAATTGTTAAAGAGTTAGTATTATTTTCACCGGAGTGGAATTCATTATGGCCTGATTCGGTTTCCCTAATATTGATCTATGATGAGATATATGGCCAAGAAAATATAATGATCTCCTATGACTAGTTCATTTTTTATTAAAAAAAGCTACTAAGGTGTATTGTGTTTTATTTACTGATCTCATGTGTTACAACCCCCACTTTCGACTTCGAGTCTTTCCAAGAGCAAGGTGGGAAATTCTTGGAGGGAAGGATGCCGGGAGTCTATTTGGAAACAGACTCTCTACCTTAGGGTAGGGGTAAGGTCTGCGTACACATTACCCTCCCAGATCCCACTAAGTAAAATTATACTGGGTTGTTGTTGTTGTTGTATGTGTTATATTTTATTAATCTCGTGTAAAAATGACCAGACAATTAAAATAATATTTATAATGGGCCATTAAAACGATCTCCACTTGTCTTTATTTGATTCTACTGGTGGTTTAAAATGTTATTTTAGGTTATTGTAGGAACCAAAATGACTAGAAAATTAAAATAATATTTGTAATGAGCCATAAAACCGATCTCCCTCCATTGTCTTACTGAAGCATGTTACTTTATTTGATTCTGCAGGTGGTTTGAAATGTTGTTTTAGGTTATTGTAGGAACCAAATGCCTGAAGGCTGAAGCAGGAAGAGGCTGAGGTTCATGCCAAAGCCCTCTCAAAATAAACAAATGCTGCTGTTATTTGGTGGTTTCTCTTGTACATAAATTAGAGAACTGCCTTGGCTTTCTAGCTGCTTGGATAAAAACTTACTCGTATCGGTTGTTTACACAAACTGTGAAATGGTATGATGATCAAAATGGTGCTAATTATGGGGTTAGACTGCAGTTAGAGAAGGATTTGGTGCAAGGATAAGCAAAATGTAGCAAACATGCTTATCTCTTGTTCTTTCCTTTTACACACACTTTTTATGAGGTTTTCAATTTGTAACTACTATATATATATATATCCCTCATAATTTTATATATTATACAAACCTCTTCTTTTATATTTGTGTAAAAGAACTATATTGTTATCTAGATGTAGAAGATTTTGCCACCGATCATGTGTGTCAATCTTATTCTTTTTTAATTTTATTTGGTGTAACAAAATTATCTTATTTTATTTTAGTTTCTTAATGCTAGATGCATTCATTAATTAGTTCAGTAACAACAATTATGTGTCAATCCCAAATAAGTTAGGGGCGGCTATATGAATTCTTACTTTTTCATTTAAGCTCAAGTTATGTTGTCATCATATGAGGACTCAACACAAATTGATAGTAATTTTTATGTTGGCGGCTAACGTACCATAATGCTCCTCCTGCACCTAAGTTTTGGGACTGGCAATGCGAGCAATGTCACATAGACAGAGTTCAAATGCATTCATTTAGTACTTCATACTAATAGACGTCTTTAGCTAATATGCCTACTTAAAGTCTGAAGTGAAAAACTGACTTAAGTCGACTTAAAAATTGATGATCTGCACTTTGATTTTGGTCCAATATTTGGTGTTAAATTTAGGAATGCGAACATTTTGTTGATTTAGTCTTGCAGAAAACATAACCAAGAAAAAGAAATACATCCAAAAGTGTTGCCACTTTAGTCTTTCCATAGTTCATGTTGATCAACAAAGTTTATCTCCGCTCACACAAGACAAGCATGACTCGCGCAAAACTTGATATAGTACTACATTCATTATCTATTCATAGCCCCCCAGTTAGTCGTGCACGCACCATGTGTTGACGCAGCAGTGCGAACAATACCGGTCTGTGCACGGAGGCAAGATTTTCGCTAAGAGGTTCAAAACATAAAAAAGCTACTAAAAATTTAAAAGAGATTATGGCTAGTGGAATGAAATTAGTGATCTAAAAAGGATTTTGAATCACTTGACCGCTAAGCTATGCTTTTGGGACGTGTCAAGAGAATTCAAAATAATATATAAAGATATAAACTGAATTTTACCGTATATCTACAGTGTAATTTTTCGGCGAAGGTGTTTAACCAAAAAATAGAATTTTAGTCAAAGCTAGAATTTAAAAGAATTCGGGTTACTGATAATCAAGAAAATGAATAAAAGAAGTAATTTTGGATAGCAAGATGGTAGTCAAGAGAAACAAATAAATTAATGTCTATTCCAATAATATTTTGTGACCTTACAACTGATCATATATCTCCTTTTTATAGATACATTTGGAAATATACGTTTTGCTCAAATCATAATGCGGCTATTATGAGTAATTAAAGACATTGAATGCTACGTTACACATTCATTATATTCAAAATATATTCTCTAACGTATTCAACATTTAATGCCCATTAAAAGTCGTATCGGTACTCTTTTCTATTGTCAGATTCATTCCTTCTGATTCCTGGATATAAATGACTTAAATAGGTACGGACGCTGAGTTATTTGTCTGATTGGCCGTGTCTTTTCTTCTTTCTTTGCTCGTATTTGTCACACCTCATGACTAATTGCGATTCTTTGACCATTTGACCAATTCATGTGTCTTGACACGTCACCTTTATATATAAATATAATTTTTTTCAATACAGATAGTCCCCTCCCCACTTTCCATTTATTCATCAATTGAATATTTGGGAAGTGGATTTCATTAAAGGAGAATTTTTGTCACCATTAATGTTCTGACAAAATTGACGATTCAATTGTCACTTCCATTTAATGCGTTTCACACGTGTCACCCTCTTATTGGTTCTACAGTTTTGCAACACTTTCTTAGGCTTTCTTTTCGGCATCCCTATTCACGAAGTGTTAGTTATCATTATTATGGTCCTTCCATCATTGTACTTTTTTCTTTTGCCGGTTGCCCATCAGTATAAATATAACTTATTTCCTTGTCTTTTACAACATAAAGCGTATTGAACACTTCAATTCTTCAAATCTCTATTCACTTCTTCTTCACTTCAATATTCTTCGCCATGACTTCACCAAACCCTAACCCTAGGAGAACCCCTATTTTAGATAACTTCCCCAATGCCCCCATTAGACATAGAAGAGGTGGTAGACTTCGTAACTTAGGGTCTGCTCGCGGTGGTAGCACATCCATGCCTTCTTCTAGTTCTGGTCCCTCTTCTAGAACTAGAGGTTCCCTTTCTCAAAGGTCTTCTTCTAGGAACAAAGAACATTCTAAGCCTCGCGAGCCTTTAGTTGAAGATATAGTCCCAACAGAACTATCTTTTCACCATGATAGGGAATCTTTTAGGAACCAAGTTGCCACTTTAGATCGTGCCGATGCTTTCCCTACTCAAATTATAGAAATTTTAGCTCCTATAGTTCGTAAAGACGTCACTGGAGTAGTGATTTTCCCATTATCATTCCTAATCCAAATCAGAGGATCACTTCTTACATGATTGGATTCTCTTTTGTTTATACATACCCTTTCACTCTAGGGTTCAAACCAGCCATTGATCCGGTTATTCTAGATTTTTGCCGTCTTTTCAACGTTTGTTTGGGTCAAATTGGTCCAATTGTATGGAGGGTTGTTGCCTGTTTGAGGCACCTCACCAACATGGCAGATGTTGGTTTTACTTTCCCCACCTAATTCACCTTTACTCCCCTAGGCTTTTCCGCAATGGTGTTTTTACCCTAGCAGCTAGGAGCCACAGGGTTTTAGTGAGCTCTGAAGATGACAAAGACCATGGCTGGTATGCTCGGTTTGTTGCTGCCCCAACTGTTGGCTTAGTGGGTGAAGCTAACGTTCCATTCCCTGAGAAGTGGAATTTTGCACGTAAATATTATATCTTTCTCGTGCCTTTTTCTTTCAAGCTTATTAATTTCTCTAATGTCGCTTCTTTTCTTTTCTCAGCAACCATGGGTGTTGCAGAGAATGTGCCCAACTTCCGTGGTTGTGTAGAGAAATTGTTGAAGACCGCTCCAATTGAGAGTATGTCCTGGAAAAACCTTTCCAACCATTACAGTTGAAAATTAAAGACTCATGGTAAGAGCTTCTATTTTATTTTTCACGTATATAAATATTTTCCTTTATTGTTCTAACTTTTATCATTCTTTTTATCAGGATTTGCTATTCGAGGAGTCACTGCTAAAGCAGTTGCGGCCTCTCGTGACTCCTCGGGTACCCGTACCTCTTTAGCCCGAGAAATAGTCTTGGCTTCTTCTGCAAAAAGAAAGGCTTCTAAAGAAGAAGACTCCGAAGAAGAGGATGAATGTGGCTCCCCGGTGACGAGACCACGAGTTAGAAGACGTATCGTCTCTGATGACGAAGCTGAAGTCTCACCTCGTCTACCTCTTATCGAGCCTGTTGATACCCCAGTTATTATTCTTGATGATGGCGTCACTCTTCACGATACTCGTGAGTCTATTGACCAACTTTTTATCATTGATTTTGGTAGTGGAAATTTAGGGCCTGTTTTAGATGAACTTCCCTTATCTTCCTTTTCAACTCCCGTGCCTGTGATTCTTTCCTTACCCGTCTCAACTGTTTTTGTTCCTCCCTCTACTTTTTTTACTCCTTCCACCGCTCCTCCTTTGACAATTCCCCCACCTATCATTTAGCATACGGAGGTGGGTTCTTCGAGTAGAAGTACTGCTATGAGGAGTGTAACTATTGAAGTTCCTGCTGATAGCAACCTCTTGAGGAAGTCAGGTCAAGCTGACGTTTGGCTCGAGCCTTTAATTGGCCCAATCAAGAAAGTAAAACTGGAGAGCCATAGCAGCCTGTCTTTAATAAATGACATAGTGCATGCCACTTTGGAGGTAATTTCTTCTTTCTCTTCTTTACTTTATTAAAATTTCTATTTTCGAGATTCTTATTTCCCTTCCTTTTTTCTTAGGCCAATCTTATTGGCACTGAGCTGATGAACAGAATCTTCCTCTTGGAGAAGGTAGCACGTGACTCAGAGAAGGCTGCACATGATTCTCAGTTGGAAGCAATCAATTGGAAGGAACAATTTGACAGTGCTCAAATTAGCATGGGGGATTTACAAGAGAGCAGGAGTACCTTAGAGCAGCAGGTACGAGCATTAACTTCGGAGCTAGTAGTTTTCGAGGCTTCCTTGAGCCAAGCAGAAAAAGAAAAAGAACGCCCTGAATCCTCCTTTTCAGAACAGCTGTCTAAAGCTAGCGAGGAGAATAGGGCGTTGAAGACTCTGTTGAATCAAAAAGAAGTTTATGCTGGAGAGCTCGTGCAAAACTTAACTCAAGTACAAGAAGATCTTAGAGTCTCTACTGATAAGGTACGTGCTTTAGAGAGCTCTCATGCTTCTCTTCAAGCCTCTTATAATTCCGCCTTGGCCGAAAATGAAGAGCTCAAGAATGAGGTTGCTGCTTGGGAAAATGATTATGAGATCCTTGAAGAAAAATTTGATGTTGAGGTAAGTTGGACTTTTTTGAATTCACGCCGTGATACCCTAATTGAAGCTGGCCAAGAAAACTTCGACATGGAGTCAGAATTAGCTAAGGTTAGTGAAACCATTGAACAAGCTCAACAAACACAAGACTTTCCTTCTCCCGTGGTTGAAGCTCATATGGGTATCACATCTTCTTCAAGCCCAATCGAACCTACTGTACAAGCCAAGTTGAAAAATCAAAATAGTATGTAAAGTGTTTAAAAAAAAGTCGTTTACATAAACTTTGATTCACTTTTACGTCTTGGGATACTCGCGTGATCAATCGATGGACGGGGGAATTGCGTGAATGATGAGACCGGCCTAACCTAAAGTCAAGGCTCTGGGTGTGTGTTATGTCTATGTAACCGGGACCTCTCATGAGAAATTGGATCCTAGAGCTGTGAGATGTGTCTTCA
>MU784207.1:48331-86894 GCA_026770625.1 Nicotiana glauca | reverse complement strand
GGACTCCCGTCGCTAACCTCCACTTCATCCAACCCACCCCTATACGGTGTGTGACATCCTCGTCTATCTCCCCGATCCCCTGAATAACTGACCCAAGGTACTTAATACTACTCTTCTTAGGGATAATTTGAGAGTCAAGCCTCACTTACACTCGGTCCCATAAATGCACTTTGATTGGGTGAAATAATGGTGGGCAGAACCGTCTTCAGTCTATTGTACAACATTTTGGAGATAGTTTAGACTGTATTGCAGCATGTAATGGGTCTATAGTCTCCAATTGTTGTCGCATGACTTCCTTTTGGTATGAGTATGATCAGTGTACTATTTAAGGCGAAGAGCATTCTTCCTTCTTGAAAGAACTCCAACACTTCACATGTTACATCCTTCCCAACTATGTCTCAACTATTATTAAAAAACTGACTCGCATAACCATCGGGTCCTGGTGCTTTATCTCCCGGAATATCCCATAAAGCTTTCTAGACCTCCTCAATTGAGAAATCTATTTCTAACATATTTCTTTGATCAATTGTTATCACCTTTCCTGCTTTAATTACGTTACTGGCAAATGCACCCTTTTGTGTTGTGCAGTCCCCATCAATGCTTTGTAAAATTCCTCAAATGCTTCTGCTACTTCCTCTGCTGAGGTCACTGTTATTCCATATATATTCTTCAGTGTAAAAATTACATTTATTGTTCTTCTTGCCTTTATCATTGTGTGGAAGAATTTACCTTTATCTCCTGCACTTTATTTTTTTGCTTTAGGAATTCATCTCTAGCTTTCTTCCAATAGATACAGTGCTTTGTCAGCATGACCACATTTCTAGTATCTTGCTGAACTTTGTTGGGAATAAACTCCCCACAAAAATAATATTTACGGTAATAACAGCGGAATAATAATGTAGTACCGAGATACGGTGATCAACAAGAATAAAAAAGAACAACAAGGACATAAAGATTTTTAACATGGAACACCTTTCTGAATAAGGGAAAAATCCACGAGCCCGAGAGGAGTAAAGTAATCCACTATAATGAGGAATTTTACACCCAGTAATACGAGTAAAATACTTCAGGGACCATTGTACACTCAAAAGAAATAGCCCTCTTTTAAGATTCTCACCTCACTACAATATCGCTCATACTCTCTATTTTTCCTACACAATCTATTTCTCAGAATGCCTGAGAAATACTCTCTGCAACTACTGTGTTACTTTTCTTTCTCTGTGTATTGAAATGATAGCCGAAACTCTTCTTTTATAGGTGAGAAAATGTTTCCCACGACAACCAAAATTGGTTTTGGTTCTGCAAGTTGCAGACTTTAAAACTTGCAAATTGGCAAGTTGTTATTCACCGCCCAACTTAGCCGATTTGCTTTTGTCCAAATCTAACTTCATTTCTTTTTTTTTTCTTTATTATTATGGGGATGTATCCCACAATCTCCCCCTCCATACCCATTCACCTGAAGGAGGTAACAGCGGACATCTAACTTGAGTACATGCCGACAAGTTCTTTGCACAACTCGAACTTGTCTATTGGTACCACCTTGGTCAGTATATCTGCAGGATTCTCACTTGTGAAGATCTTCAGGACTTGCAGAGATTCACTCTCTACCTTTTCTCGGATCCAATGATACCTTACATCTATATGTTTGGTCCTTGCATGGTACATGGAGTTCTTGCTCTAGTCTATTATACTTTGACTGTCACAATAGATAATATACTCCTTCTGCTTCAAGCCAAGCTCTTGAAAGAACCATTTCAACCATATCTGCTCCTTGCCAGCTTCTGTAGCAGCAATTTACTCGGCTTCAGTTGTAGAAAGTGCGACACACTTTTGCAACCTCGACTGCCATGATATAGCTCCCCCTGAAAATGCTAACTTATATCCACTAGTGGATTTTCTTTTATAATTGTCACCTGCCATATTTGCATCTGTATAGCCTGTCAAGACTGGATCAGATCCTCCAAAGCACAAATAATCTCCTACGGTACCTCTCAGGTACCTGAGTATCCACTTGATAGCATCTCAGTGTTCTTTTCTAGGATTTTCAAGAAACCTGCTGGCAACACTAACTGCGTGAGAAATATCAGGTCTAGTTCATACCATAGCATACATCAAACTTCCGGGCGGCAGAAGAATAAGGAACTTTGGTCATGCTTTCCTTTTCCTTCATTATTGTAGGATACATCTTCTTGCTCAACTTTAGATGACTAGTAAGAGGTGTGCTGACTGGCTTATCATTCTTCATGTTGAAGCATTCCAGTACACTTTCAATGTACTTCTCCTGAGATAGCCACAACTTTTTGCTTGTTCGCTCTCGAAAAATCTTCATTCCTAGAATTTGTTGAGCTGGGCCCAAGTCCTTCATGTCAAAGGACTTAGATAAGTCTCCCTTCAACTTGGAAATCAGCTCCTTGTCTTGTCCTACAATCAACATGTCATCCACATACAACAATATAATAAAGTTGTTATCAGAAAATCTTTTGTAGTATATACATGGATCAGAATATGTCTTTATGTAAGTTTGACTTTTCATGAATGAGTCAAACTTCTTGCACCACTGCCTTGGTGCCTGCTTTAACCCATAAAGACTCTTATTCAGTTTGCACATCATGGGTTTCCTTTCAGCTACTTCATATCCTTCTGGCTGTTCTATATAGATCTCCTCTTTCAAATCTCCGTGAAGAAATATAGTTTTTACATCCAACTACTCCACTTCAAGATCTAGGCTAACTACTAAGCTCAAGATTGTACGAATAGAAGTCATTTTGACAACAAGTGAGAAAATTTCATCAAAATCAATACCTTTCTTCTGTTCGAAGCCTTTAACCACCAATCAAGCTTTGTATCCAACCAACTTGTCATTTCCATCTTTCTTGAGTTTAAAGACCCACTTACATTTGAGTGGTCTTTTACCCTTTGGAAGTTTAACCAGCTTGTAGGTGCCATTTTTCTGTATAGATTCCATCTCTTCTTGCATAGCTTTCATCCACTGGTTCATTTCTAGATGGGACAGCACCTCGTTAAGACTTTCTGGCTCCCCCTCATCACTGATGAAGACATAGTCCGTGGAAGGGTACCTGGATGACTCTACCCTTGGCCTCTCTGATCTCCTCAGAGGTTGAGGTTGTTCTTCTTCTTGAGTGGGATACTCCACTTGCTCGGCATCATCATCAAGTTGCTCCCCCTGCTCAATAACCTCACCAGGTTGCTCTCTCTGCTCGGCAACCTTGTCGGTCGTACTTTCTGCACTTGTGGGATAGTTAGAAGAATAAGGAATGGTAACACGGTTAGGGATTATACCATTCTTTATCTTCTATGACTGATCATCTACAGCTCCAACTTCACTTTCTCGGAAGATTACATCTCTGCTTCTAATGACCTACTTCTTTACAGGATCCCACAATCAACTTTTCATCTCCGTATCCAATGAATATGCAGGGAACGATTTTATTATCCAACTTTGTTCTCTGCTCCTTTGGTACATGTGCAAAAGCTCTACAACCGAACACCTTCAGATGTGAGTAGGACCTCTCCTTATTGGTCCAAACTCTCTCTGGGATGTCAAACTCCAATGGAACTGATGGACTTCTATTGATCAGGTAACAGGTCGTCTGAACTGCTTCACCCCAGAATGACTTAGGCAGTTTAGCCATTCTAGTATGCTTCTCACCTTCTCAACAATGGTGCGGATCATCCTCTCGGCTACGCCATTGTGCTGTGGGGTTTCAGGAACTGTCTTTTCATGTCTGATCCCATGACTTAAATAGTACTCTTCAAATTCCCTTGAACTGCACTCACCTCCACTGTCACTTCGGAAACACTTTAGCTTTCGACCCGTCTCACTTTCCACCAGAGCATGAAACTTTTGAAAAACTTGAAACACCTCATCTTTGGGTTTACATGAAGCATCATGTGACGACCCGGCCGGTCGTCTTAAGAATTAATATCCCAATCCCCTATTAACTGCTTCCCCTAAGTTCATTTCTGCAATTTTGGTTTGCGGGGACGTTCGGTGATGGGTTTCGGAGAGTTTTGGGATGCTTAGTCCCTAAATGAGAACTTAAGAGTTGGAAAGTGGTTCGTAGTTGGAACAGTGTAAAGACAGCCTCGGAATGGAAATTTGATGGTTTCGTTAGATCCGTTAGGTGATTTTGGGGTTGGGAGTGTGTTCGGCATGTATTTTGGGGGTCCGTAGCTGATTTAGGCTTGAAATGCCGAAGTTTGAATTTTTGAAGTTTTCGATCTGATAGTGAATTTTTGACCCGAGGGTCGGAATGGAATTCTGGAAGTTGCAGTAGCTTCGTCATGTCATGTGGGATGTGTGTGTAAAATTTCAGGTCATTCAGACGAGGTTTGATTAGGTTTTTGATCGAAAATGTATTTTGTTAGAATTTGAAGTTCTTAGGCTTAAATCATTGATTAATTCGAGTTTCCGACGTTGTTTTAGGTGGTTTAAGAGTAGGAACAAGTTTGGATGATGTTATGGGATATGTCCGTAGGTTTGATTGAGGTCCCGGGGGCCTCGGGTGTGTTTCGGATGCTCAACGGAGCATTTTGAAGTTATGAGAAATTGCAGAAATTCTGTTCAACTGTTGCAGACCATTTTCTTCTTCGCGATCGTATCCTAGCTCACGCAATCACATAGAGCAATCTGGAGGGGGGCCCAATTCCTTAAACGCGATCGCATGGATTTATTCGTGATTGCGTAGCTCTGCCCTTTCCTCTTCCGCGATCGCAAGCCTTTTCACGCATTCACGTAGGCCTTTTTCCTGGAGCCTTTATTTTACTCTATTTCATTAAAACACCTGGGCAGTTATAAATATTTCAAAACCGAGGGTTAGCCATTTTTATCAAAATACAAGCTTGGGCTCAGAATTGGGGGAAATTTTGAAGCTTTTTCGAGGGCAACGATTGGGTAACGATTATCTACTCTCTTATGCTTAAAACCCACTAATCTAATCACGAATTCATCCTTAATTTCGGATTTTTGAATGAAAAATGGAGAAAACTTCATAGACCAAACTATTGAATTTTGAGTGGGTGGTTGACATCCGATTTGGGAGATTTTTATATGCTTAGACTCGTGAGAGTACGAGGGTTCTGAAAATGTAAAAATTATCTGGTTCCGAGACGTTGTCCTGAGGGGCATTTTTGTCATTTTACCTAATTTCACGCCTTAGCTTTGAATTAAATAGTAAAATCAGTTGTTTGTGATGTTATTTACGATATGTAATTGAATTGAATAGATTTAGGCCATTTGGAGTCGGATACTCGAGGCAAAGGCGTGTGGATTTTAGTTGATTTTTGTGCCGGTTCGAGGTAAGTGGCTTGTCTAACTTTGTGTGGGGGACCTCTTCCTCTTAGGACATGATATTTGATATTTGGAAGCCTCGAACATGAGGTGACGAGCGCGTATTTTTACTTGAAGTATTTAAATTGAGTTTTTCTTGCTTATCCATTTATTTTAAATTGCGAGTTTATCCTATGCTAGTTTAGAGAAGCATGTTTATTTGACTTACTTGCCTAAGTGCTTAAACTGTCTTGTTTGTACTACGTGAAGCATGTTAGGCTAGGATTTTCTATTACTTGTTCTGAGTTTAGCATTTATCCTAATGTTTGGGCTGCTATTGTGTGTTTTAAATTGGGACTATGGGACAGCGTCCCGGGAGATCCCCCTGTACTTGTTATGTTTTGGACTGAGGGTGCGGGATACCAAGAGATCCCTGGCATATGTAAATGTAAGTTTTGAGGATACCATGAGATCCTCGGGATACCAAGAGATCCCTCGTGTATATGATGAGTATACCAAGAGATCCTCGAGATACCAAGAGATCCCCGACTATTGTTTCCTGTTGTGAGCAATATTCCTTATATTGTTTGTTTCTGCTTTCTATTACTGCTTTTCCTTATTTATCCTATTTAGATTCTCGCTGTAGACTTTATCTATACTGTGTCTTATCATATCATATATTATGTTTATCTCAGTAGGGCCCTGACCTTCCTCGTCACTATCCAACCGAGGTTGGGCTTGGCACTTACTGAGTACTGCTGTGGTGTACTCATGCCCTTTCTGTGCATGTTTTTGCAGCAGCTGCAATAAGTTGCTTCTTAGGGCATATCCGTTTTCTTGCCCGTTACAGCTTGACTAATAAGATGGAAAGAGCCTTTCTTGCTTGTTTAGTAAAGTCAAGCTTTTGATCCAAGTATTCTTGGCCTTACCCTTTCGATCGAGCACAACGTCCCGAGCGCTACGTTCAAGCAACTTCATACCACTTCGTCCCTTTCACTCTTCAACCTGATCTCTACATTCATAGCTTGAAAAATCAAAAGAGGGTCACCGTCATTGCCCCACCACCGAACATTGCGTTGCTATGGTCAATAAACAGCCAACAAGTGGTTCCGAATGACCTTGAGGAGGCCCCGGAGAAGCACCTTTCTCTCTCAAAGGATCTATGAAAGTCCCACTACGAATTCCTATCCCATTAATAAAATACAGATAAATAATATATTCCAAGTCTGAATTTTAAAGCATACGCATTGAAAAAAACCTTTGGCGTTGGACTTTCTGCTTTGATAGATCTTTCTTCTCAAAAGAGGTTTTACCTAACCCACCCTATTTAGACTTTTGGGCCCTTCATCTTTCTGAATTGAGACCCAGCCCGGCTTGCGTCGTTCCAACAACCGGCGGGGAGCACCTCATGTTCAGATCCAGCTAGCTCTGCCCAGGTGTATCATCCTTGAGGCGGAGAGATCTAGCAGAGATTTCGAGGTACATCTGTCACGTCCACAGGCCTGAAGTCTCTTTCTTATTCTAGCTTTAGCAGATAGCTTTCTCTTTTTCGTACTGTTCGTTTTAGACATTCTGAAGTTAGAGCTAAGTATTTACTTTCTGTTAGCCTGTGTTCCCGTGAGTTTTCGAGTTTTGGGATGGTGTTGTAGACTTCCGCATTTTTTTTTGAGTTGTATATGCCGAGCGGCCTTTATATGCAGTTATTATTTTAACTTGTTTAGTTTAAATTAATTATTCCGCAAGTTTAGGTGGTTTTTTCGCATTGTTAGGCTTACCTAGTTATAGGGACTAGATGCCATCACGACATGTTTACGGAGGGCGAACAAGGGTTGTGACAAGTTGGTATCAGAGCTCTAGATTCATCAGAGTCACGGAACACAGACCGGTTTATTAGAGTCTCGCTGATCGGTAGGGAGACGTCTGTACTTATCTACGAGAGGCTATGTAACTGTTAGGAAAATTTTTCACTTTATTTGATTTCCTTGTCGTGCGACATCTTGACATCACCAATTCTAAACTTCTATCTTATATTCTCTCACAGATGGTGAGGACACGTGCTATCGAGATGATCAGGCACCCGCGCCCCCTACTGCAGCCGTCAGAGGCTGGGGCCGGGGTATAGGTAGAGGACGCGCATGTGGTGTAGCCAGAGCACCTGCGCGAGCTGCCGACGAGCACCACCAGCAGATCCAGCCGGAGCCCAGGCACTTACTGCCACTACTACTCCAGCTCTTCAGAAGACTTTGACTCAGTTCATGAGTATGTACACCACCTTGGCTCAGGCAGGGTTGTTTCCCCTTGCTGCAGCCACATCTCAGGCCAGGGGAGGAGCATAGAGCCCCACCGTCCGCACTCCTGAGAAGCGAGTGCATGTTGAGCAGGTTCCTGAGATTATTCTCGCATCGCCTGCAGTGCCGTTCAGCCCGAGGACAAGGCAGTAGTTTCTGAGGATGAGCAGCTGAGGCTTGAGAGGTTTAAGAAGTACAAGCCTCCTGTATTCATTGGATTAGCATCAGACGATGCTTTGGGATTTTTAGAGGAGTGTCACCGTATTCTTCGCACTATGGGCATAGTAGAGTCCAGCAAGGTTTCCTTCACTGCCTTCCAGCTTTAGGGTGCCGCCTATGATTGGTGGCGCACTTATGAGATAGACAGTCCAGCCAAGGCTGCCTCACTGACCTGGACCTAGTTCTCAAATATGTTCATGAGATTTGTCCCTCAGAGTCTCAGGGACGCATGGCGTGCAGAGTTTAAGCATTTGCGCTAGGGTGCTATGACTGTTTCGGAGTATGCTATCCGCTATACCAGGTTGGCCAGGTATGCACAGGCCTTGGTTGCTACAGTCTGTTAGAGAGTTTGCAGGTTCATTGAGGGTCTTACCCCACCCATCAGATCTAGCATGGATCGAGAGTTGGAGATGGACATCCCTTATCAGCAGGTAGTGAGCATTGCTAGGAGGATCGAGGGTATGCTCGCCAAGGAGCGAGTGGAGAGGGAGGCCAAGAGGTCTCGAGAGTCGGGTCACTACTCTGGTGCCCATACCCCAATAGCAGGTCGTCATGGTAGGGGTTATGTGGGCCGCCACGTTCATTCAGATCTTTCAGCAGCCAGTAGTGCTCCAGCTCCGCCTATACCTCAGGAGCCTTGTTATGCACCTCCAGTTTCTAGCGGGCCTCCTGCGCGAGGTGCTTTCAGAGGCCAGTCCAGCAGATCTGGCCCGAGCCAGTCACAGCCACCGTACCCTCCCATAGCTTGTTTTGAGTGTGGTGACACCCGCCATGTGGGGAGGGATTGCCCTAGACTTGGGAGGAGTGCACCCCCACAGACTTCTCAGCCACAGCGTTCTCAACAGAGTTCTCAGGCCATGATCACAGCTCCAGCCGACTAGGGGCAGAGGTCGAGGAGATAGAGGCCGCCCTCGAGAGAGGGGCCGGGCTAGATATTATGCTATTCCTGCTCATACTAAGGTTGTTGCCTCTGAACCTGTCATTACAGGTATTATATTGGTTTGTCACAGAGAGGCATCATTTCTATTCGATTTGGGCTCTACTTATTCTTATGTGTCTTCTTACTTTGCTCCGCATTTGGGTGTGCCTCGGGATTCTTTAAGTGCCCCCGTTTATGTTTCTACTCCTATGGGGGATTCTCTTGTTGTAGACTGCATTTATCGATCATGTTTGGTTACTGTTCGTGGTTTTGAGACCAGAGAGGATTTATTATTACTC
Source organism: Nicotiana glauca (assembly GCA_026770625.1). Classification (NCBI taxonomy): domain Eukaryota; kingdom Viridiplantae; phylum Streptophyta; class Magnoliopsida; order Solanales; family Solanaceae; genus Nicotiana; species Nicotiana glauca. The sequence continues at coordinate 77,879 of MU784207.1, read as the reverse complement.
GGTATGGTTGACTTTGATATTATCTTGGACATGGACTGGTTGTCGTCCCATTTTGCTATTCTTGATTGTGACGCCAAGACCGTGGCGCTGGCTATGCTAGGTATTCCACGTGTCGAGTGGAGTGGTACTTTAGATCACACTCCCAGTAGAGTTATCTCTTTTCTTAAAGCTCAACGTATGGTTAGGAAGGGGTGTACCGCGTATTTAGCTTATGTAAGAGATGTCAGTGTTGATACCCTTTCTGTTGATTCGTCCCAGTGGTACGGGGTTATCCCGATGTGTTTCCAGTTGATCTTCCGGGCATGCCGCCTGATAGAGTCATTGATTTTGGCACTGATCTATTGCCGGGCACTCAGCCCATTTCCATACCTCCGTACCGTATGGCTCCTCCTGAGTTGAAAGAGTTGAAGGATCAATTGTAGGAATTGCTTGATAAGGGTTTTATTCGCCCTAGTGTTTCATCGTTGGGTGCTCCTGTCTTGTTTGTAAAGAAAAAGAATGGTTCCATGAGTATGTGTATTGATTATCGCCAGTTGAACAAGGTTACAGTGAAGAACCGTTATCCTTTGCCTCGTATTGAGGATCTGTTTGAACAGCTTCAGGGCGCACAGGTGTTTTCTAAGATTGACTTGCGCTCAGGTTACCATCAATTGAAGATTCGGGAGCCAGATATCCCGAAGACTTCCATCAGGACTCGATATGGCCATTACAAGTTCCTTGTTATGTCATTTGGGCTGACCAACGCTCCAGCAGCTTTCATACATTTGATGCACAGTGTGTTCAGGCCATATCTCGACTCGTTCGTCATTGTTTTCATAGATGATATTCTTGTATACTCCTGGAGTCAAGAAGATCATGAGCAGCACCTGAGGACAGTGCTTCAGACCTTGAGAGAGAAGAAGTTATATGCAAAGTTCTCGAAATGTGAATTTTGGCTGAGTTCTGTGGCATTCTTAGGCCACGTGGTATCGAGTGAGGGCATTCGGGTGGATCCGAGGAACATAGAGGTCGTGCAAAGTTGGCCTAGGCCCTCCTCAGCTATAGAGATTCGCAGTTTCCTTGGCTTGGCGGGCTACTACTGTCGTTTTGTGGATGGATTTTCATCGATTGCGGCCCCTATGACTAGATTGACCCAGAATGGTGCCCCATTTTAGTGGACAGAGGAGTGTGAGGTGAGCTTTCATAAGCTCAAGACAGCTTTGACTACAGATCCAATTTTGATGTTGCTTACTAGTTCGGGGTCTTATACTGTCCACTGTGATGCCTCGAGAGTTGGCCTCGGGGCGGTGTTGATACAGGACGGTAGAGTGATTGCCTACGTGTCCAGACAGTTGAAGATACATGAGAAAAATTACCCTGTCCATGACCTTGAGCTAGCTGCTATTATTCATGCCTTGAAGATCTGGCGTCATTATTTGTACGGTGTGCCTTGTGAGATCTATACTGACCATCAAAGTTTGCAGTACTTGTTCAAGCAAAAGGGTCTAAATATGCGTCAGAGGAGGTGGTTAGAGTTGTTGAAGGATTATGATATTACTATTCTGTATCACCCGGGCAAGGCCAATGTGGTGGTGGATGTCTTCGGTACCCGGGCGGAGAGTTTGGGGGGTTTGGCATATTTACTAACTTCAGAGAGGCCTATGACGATGGATGTGCAGGCCTTAGCCAGCCAGTTTGTGAGATTGGATCTTTCGGAGCCCAGTCGGGTTCTAGCTTGTATGGTTTCCCGGTCTTCCTTATTTGATCGTATTAGGGAGCGACAGTATGATGACCCTCATTTGCTTGTCCTTAAGGACAAGGTTTAGCGTGGTGATGCCAGAGATATGACCATTGGAGATGACGGGGTATTGACGATGCAAGGCCGAATTTGTGTGCCCAATGTTGATGAGCTTCGAGAGTTGATTTTAGCAGAGGCCCATAGTTCGCGGTATTCCATCCATCCGTGTGCCGCGAAGATGTATCAAGACTTGAGGAAGCACTATTGGTGGAGGTGGATGAATAAAGATATAGTCGGTTATGTGTCTAGATGCCTCAACTGCCAGCAGGTGAAGTATGAGCACCAGCGACCGGGTGGGTTGCTTCAGCAAATAGAGATTCCGGAGTGGAAATGGGAGCGCATCACCATGGACTTTGTATCTGGATGCCCACAGACCTTGAAGAAGTTTGAAGCTATTTGGGTTATTGTGGATCGGCTGACCAAGTCCGCTCACCTTATTCCTGTGTGTACCACTTATTCATCGGAGCGGTTGGCGGAGATTTATATCCGGGAGATCGTCCATCTGCATGGTATTCCAGTTTCTATCATTTCAGATAGAGCTACTCAATTTACATCGCGGTTCTAGAGGGTCGTGCATCAGGATCTAGGTACTCAGGTGGAGTTGAGCATAACATTTCACCCCCAGACGGACGGACAGTCCGAGCGCACCATTCAGATTCTTGAGGATATTCTTCGTGCATGTGTGATTGAGTTTGGAGGGTCTTGGGATCAGTTCTTTCCATTGGCAGAGTTTGCTTACAACAACAGATATCAGTCCAGCATTCAGATGGTGCCGTATGAGGCTTTATATGGTAGGAGGTGTAGATCTCCGGTGGGCTAGTTTGAGTCAGGTGAGGCCAGGCTATTGGGCACAAAGTTGGTTCAGGATGCATTGGAGAAGGTTAAGGTGATTCAGGATAGACTCCATACAGCCCAGTCCAGACAGAAGAGCTACACGGACAGGAAGGTTCGTGATGCTTCATATATGGTTGGTGAGCGGGTTCTGCTTTGATTTTCGCCTATGAAAGGCGTCATGAGGTTTAAGAAGAAAGGGAAGTTGAGTCCGAGGTTTATTGGCCCTTTTTGAGATCTTGAGGCGAGTTAGGGAGGTTGCCTATGAGCTTGCCTTACCTCCTAGTTTGGCCGGGGTTCATCCAGTATTTCATGTTTCGATACTCTGGAGGTATCACGGTGACCCGTCGCATGTGTTGGACTTCAGTTCAGTCCAGTTGGACAAGGATCTATCCTATGTTGAGGAGCCAATGGCTATATTGGACAGGCAGATCAGAAAGTTGAGGTCGAAGAACATTGCTTCGATTAAGATTCAGTGGCGGGGTCAGCCGGCCGCGGAGGCGACCTGGGAGACCAAGCTGGATAAGCGCAGCAGTTACCCTCATCTTTTCACTACTTCAGGTATGTTCTCTATGCTCGTTCGAGGACGAACGAATGTTTAAGTGTAGGAGGATGTGACGACCTGGCCGGTCGTCTTAAGAATTAACACCCCGATCCCCTATTAACTGCTTCCCCTAAGTTTATTTCTACTATTTTAGTTTGCCGAGACGTTCGGTGTTGGGTTTCGGAGAGTTTTGGGACGCTTAGTCCCTAAATAAGAGCTTAAGAGTTGGACAGTAGTCCGTAGTCAGAACAGTGTAAAGATGGACTCGGAATGGAAATTTGATGGTTTCATTAGCTCCGTTAGGTTATTTCGGGGTTAGGAGCGTGTTCGAAATGTATTTTGGGGGTCCGTAGCTAATTTAGGCTTGAAATGCCGAAGTTTGAATTTTTGAAGTTTCCGGCCCAATAGTGAGTTTTTTACCCGAGGGTCGGAATGGAATTCCGAAAGTTGCAGTATCTCTGTCATGTCATTTGGGATGTGTGTGTAAAATTTCAGGTCATTCGGACGAGGCTCGGTTAGGTTTTTGATCGAAAACGTATTTTGTTAGAATTTGAAGTTCTTAGGCTTAAATCATTGATTAATTCGAGTTTACGACGTTGTTTTAGGTGGTTTAAGGGTTGGAACAAGCTTGGATGATGTTATGGGATATGTCCGTAGGTTTGATTGAGGTCCTGGGGGCCTCGGGTGTGTTTCAGATGCTCAACGGAGCATTTTCGAGTTCTGAGAAATTGCAGAAATTCTCTTCAGCTGTTGCAGACCATTTTCTTCTTCGCGATCGCGTCTCAGCTCACAGGATCGCATATAGCAATCTGGAGGGTGGCCCAATTCCTTAAACGCGATCGCATGGATTTATTCGCGATTGCGTAGCTCTGTCCTTTCCTCTTCCGCGATCGCAAGCCTTTTCACGCATTCACATAGGCCTTTTTCCTGGAGCCTTTATTTTACTCTACGCGATCGCGGCCCCACTTTCGCGATCGCGATTCATTAAACACCTGGGCAGTTATAAATATTTCAAAATCGAGGGTTAGCCATTTTTATCATAATACAAGCTTGGGCTCAGAATTGGGGAAAATTTTGAAGGTTTTTCGAGGGCAACGATTGGGTAACGATTCTCTACTCTCTTATGCTTAAAACCCACTAATCTAATCACGAATTCATCCTTAATTTCGGATTTTTGAATGAAAAATAGAGAAAACTTCGTAGACCAAACTATTGAGTTTTGAGTGGGTGGTTGACATCCGATTTGGGAGAATTTTATATGCTTAGACTCGTGAGAGTACGAGGGTTCTGAAAATGTGAAAATTATCCGGTTCCGAGACGTCGGCCTGAGAGGCATTTTGGTCATTTTACCTAATTTCACGCCTTAGCTTTGAATTAAATAGAAGAATCAGTTGTTTGCGATGTTATTTACGATATGTAATTGAATTGAATAGATTTGGGCCATTTAGAGTCTGATACTCGTGGCAAAGGCGTGGATTCTAGTTGATTTTTGTGCCGGTTCGAGGTAAGTGGCTTGTCTAACCTTGTGTGGGGGATCTCTTCCCCTTAGGACATGATATTTGATATTTGAAAGCCTTGTACGTGAGGTGACAAGCGCGTACTTGAGCTAATTGTTGGAAATCCATTTTTACTTGAAGTATTTAAATTGAGTTTTTCTTGCTTATCCGTTTATTTTAAATTGCGAGTTTATCCTATGCTAGTTTAGAGAAGCATGTTTATTTGACTTACTTGCCTAAGTGCTTAAACTGTCTTGTTTGTACTACGTGAAGCATGTTAGGCTAGGATTTCCTATTACTTGTTCTAAGTTTAGCATTTATCCTAATGTTTGGGCTGCTATTATGTGTTTTAAATTAGGACTACAGGACGGCGTCTCTGGAGATCCCCCCTGTACTGGTTATGTTCTGGACTGAGGGTGCGGGATACCAAGAGATCCCTCGTGTATATGATGAGGATACCAAGAGATCCTCGAGATACCAAGAGATCCCCGACTATTGTTTCCTGTTGTGAGCAATATTCCTTATATTGTTTGTTTCTGCTTTCTATTACTGCTTTTCCTTATTTATCCTGTTTAGATTCGCACTGTAGACTTTATCTATACTGTTTTTCTTATCCTATCATATATTATGTTTATCTCAGTAGGGCCCTGACCTTCCTCGTCACTACCCAACCGAGGTTAGGCTTGGCACTTACTGAGTACCACTGTGGTGTAATCATGCCCTTTATGCGCATGTTTTTCGTGTGCAGATCCAGGTAGCTCTGCCCAGGCGTATCATTCTCGAGGCGGGGAGATCTAGTAGAGATTTCGAGATACATCTATCGCGTCCATAGACCTGGAGTCTCTTTCTTATTCTAGTTTTAGCAGATAGCTTTCTTTTTTTCGTACTGTTCGTTTTAGACATTCTTGAGTTAGAGCTATGTATTTACTTTCCGTTAGCTTGTGTTCCCGTGAGTTTTCGGGTTTTGGAATGGTGTTGTAGACTTCCGCATTTTTTTTTGAGTTGTATATGCCGAGTGGCCTTTATATGCAATTATTATTTTAGCTTGTTTAGTTTTAATTAATTATTCCGCAAGTTTAGGTGGTTTTTCCACATTGTTAGGCTTACCTAGTTACAGGGACTAGGTGCCATCATGACATGTTCACGGAGGGCGAACTGGGGTCGTATCACATCATCAATAAACGTATCAAAATATTTGTTACCGCCCGTCGATTCAATTTTCATTGGACCATAAGCATTAGAGTATAGTAAATCAAGCATATTCAATTTTCTTTCAAACGATGTCTGAAATGAGACTCTATGTTGCTTATCAAATAAACAGTAGTCACAAGGTTTTACTGTTGTACCTTTGGAAAACGAGATGAGTGATTTCCTGGCAAGAATGTGCAATTCCTTCTCGCTCATATGACCTATTCTCATGTGCCACAAATATGCAGAAATCTCATATTGTGTCACAACCAATTCACCTTGGCATATTTCTGCATTTGTCCTGTACAACGTGCTACGAGCAACTCCCTTTGCAATCACCAATGATACTTTGGTGAGTCTCCACTTTTGATTTGCAAAATAGTTCTCGTATCCATCTCGGTCTAAAGCAATTCACGAGATCAAGTTCATCCGCAAATCAGGTACATGTCACACGTCCTTTAGAACGAACGTGCATCTGACATTTGTCTTGATACAAATGTCACCAATCCTTGCAATCTTTGAGTAACTTGTGTTACCCATTCTCACAATTCCAAAATCACCTGCTACATATCTGCAAAAAAGATCCGACTCTGGACCTAACAGGTGCATGCATTCCTCTTTCTCATTTATAAAGAGGACAACAATATCATTGTTTTGCACCATGGCAGTTGTGTTGTCGTCATCGTTTTGGCCACTAGTTTCACCTTTGCCCTTCCTTGGATTTGGGTAATCTCTTTTGAAGTTACCTGGTTGATCACAATTGTAGCAATTTTTGGCTGTTGATTTGGATAGCTTCTTTGGCGTCCCACGAGCTCCGGATCTACCATAGTTGCTTGAACTATTTTGATAACTCCTGCCTCTACCTTCTGTGATGAGAGTCTGTCCTTGATTTTCAAGCTTCTTTCTCATCTTCTCATTGAGAAGAAGAGCCGATGTGACACCTTTTAACTCAATAGTGGTCCTATCGTGCTGTATGGTTGTTGCCAAATTATCATATAAAGATGACAACGAGTTTAATAGCAAGATGTCTTTATCTTCTTCCTCGATCTTCACTCCGAGGTTGGCGAGCTATGTGATTAGTCCGTTAAACACATTTAAATGTGACAAAAAATTTGCACCTTCACCCATGTGTAGGGCGTATAACTGCTTCTTCGGGTACAATTTATTTGTCAGTTTTTTGGACATGTATAGGTTTTCCAACCTTGTCCAAATGCCACGTGCGGTGTCTTCATCAATGATGTTATTTACCACATTATCTGATAAGTGCAACATGATTGCACTAACAACTCTTTCATCCAAGTCAGTCCAATCCTCAACTTTTATGGCATCAGGCTTTTTGGCATCAGCATCTAGTACCTTGTGTAATCCTTGCTGGATAAGCAGATCCCTCATCCTTCTTTGCCATGTTGAGAAACCGCTATCTCTGTTAAACTTTACTATCTCGTACTTTACTCCGGACATTTTTGTTTCACCGAGTATAGTACTAGCGACAGTGAAGAATATTTCTGTGAACAAGCAGAACCTATGCTCTAACACTAGTTGTTGGGAATAAACCCCCCATAGAAATAATATTCATGGTAATAACAGCGGAACAATAATATAGTACCGAGATACGGTGATAAACAAGAATAAAAAAAGAACAATAAGGACACAAAGATTTTTAACGTGAAAAACCCTTCTGAATAAGGAAAAAAACCACGAGCCCGGGAGGAGCAAAGTAATCCACTATAATGAGGAATTTCACACCGGTAGTCCAAGTAAAATACTTCAGGGACCACTATACACTCAAAAGAAATAGCTCTTTTTTAAGATTCCCACCTCACTACAATATCGCTCACACTATTTATTTTTCCGACACAATCTATTTATCAGAATGCCTGAGAAATACTCTTTGCAACTATTGTGTTACTTTTCTTTCTCTGTATATTGAAATGATAGCCGAAGCTCTCCTTTTATAGGTGAGAAAATGTATCCCACGACAACCAAAATTGGTTTTGGCTTTGCAAGTTGCAGACTTGAAAACTTGCATATTGGCAAGTTGTTATCCACCACCCAACTTAGCCGATTTGCTTTTGTTCCATATCTAACTTCATTCCTTTTCTTTCCTTTATTATTATAGTGATGGATCCCACAAACTTGTACCTGACAGTCCCCTGGAGTTTGCATTGCTTTATCTGCTTGCTTTTCTACTTTTGTATCTTTGTTTAACTTCATGAGTATTCTCTTTAGTCTGTTTATCTTCCCTACCAGCTTGTACATTTTTGTCCCATATATGTGTTTAGACCAACTTTCACTCACCCTTGTCTTGAAGTCCTAAACTAGACTCCACATGTTATAGTATCTGAATGTTTCTTTCCCCTTCTGCCTACTCTCCTCCCAAGTTATAATTGCAAGGCAATGATCAAACAGTCCCTCTTGCATATATGCACGTCAGAAGCAGGATGGCTACTAATCCAATCTTTATTTATCAATACCTTGTCGATTTTACTTATTACTCTATCGGAACCCTATTGCTTGTTATTCCATTTTGTATCAGAATACTTCATATCAAATAAGTCACAGTAGGCCCCATGGTTTCTGAAGTCTCTGATCTCGGCAAGGCTTACCCTTCTTCCTACTTTGTCCTCTTGATGTAGTGGAGAGCTGAAATTCCCATCATAACTAAGTACATTGCATTTTTCCAGCTAACAGTTCATTGTCTCTCCACAATATCTTTCTCAATGCCATCATTATATCCACACACCATTGTGATGTTGGATTTCTTCCTTGTTCTTAAATGAAAAATCTCACTAAGAATTAGTTGCTTAGTTACCAACCTATATTCGCTATAAATATTTAAGGTTTCCACAATAGCCACACCCTTCCTACTAGATGTGCTAAACTATTGGTAACATGACACCTTGCGCAGAGAATAAAAGAGGCCTAATTGCCTTCGCCCTCTTAATTATTTTTCCAGGAGCCCAAATAACCCTACCTTCTGTTTGTGCATGAACATGTTCATTTCATGTTGTTTGGCTATTCTATTTAGGCCCCTGAAGTTCTAGAAACCAATGCTATCCATAAGGAGGGAGGGGGATCGATCCCCCATCCATCCCTTTTGTGCTTCCCCAACTGTTTATTCCTTCCTAGTTGCTACAAATCTTGCCCTTTCCTACTTCCTCTGCACTTATCCCATTGTCCCCTCCTACTAAAGCTGCATATATATTTGACCTATTGAGTAAGTACTATCCCGTTGTCTCTACCTGTGGTCTGACCTTGTTGAGTATGTACATTCATATTATCTCCTACTATGTTCAAGGTCTAAGTATCCTTAGGTTTTTCGGTTGTGCATTCGCATTGTTTTAACCTTGATGTGCCCTTGCCACTTGCCGCTCCTCCATTCTTACTGGCTGGTTCACTGGTTTCTTCTCCTCTCTTTTCCTCATTTCATCATCAGTTTTGTATGTTCTCTCTTCTCTTACTTGCTTCCTGCACTCCTTCAATTCATGCCCAAAGTTCCCGCACTTGGAGAAAAATACTGGCTTCCATTCATATATGACTTGTTGTTCAATGATCTTCCCACATCCATACTCAAACATGATTTTATTATGATACTCCTGCTGTAGTGATACTTCTATTAGACTTTAGCATATTGCAGCCTCTCTTTCTCAATCATAACTCTATCGGCTTTTAATAGTTTTCCTATCATTTCTGCTACTTTTGTTACTAAAGTTTGTCCCAAATACTTAATATCCAATCTAATTAATCAAACCCACACAAGTCTTTCATCATTCACCTGTTTGTTGAACTCGATGTCCGGTCTCCATGGTTTCACCACAATTGGCTTCTTATAAAAAATCTTAATGCCTTCCTCTACATATTTTGTTCTATTCTTAATCGTGTGCAATCTCACCATGAAAACTCTTCTATTCACCTGTCCAAATTTTGCTATCCCAGGTCCTCCCATATCCTTTTGAAGTAACCTTCCATAACCAATTGTGGCGGTTTGACCCCAGGCCATAACATATTAAGGCCGATTTCCAATAACAATTTGATATACAGTGTAGTTATAATTTTAGCACTACATAAACTGTAGAGATACCTGCATTGAAGATAATACTTAGCCTGGTCCGAAACTGTTTAACTTTAAATCTGTCGTACCAATAAATATAAACATATACTACAAAATCAAGAAATAGTGAATGATTGAATGAATCCACGTTTGATATGTTGGAATTTGAACTTACGTTAATTGGTGATAGCCTGAAAGGATAGTGACGTGGCCCAAGTGGTGGATAAATAAAAGGCCTAATATTAAATATTATGTGTGTAGATAAGTGAGGCCCAATAACTATTGGCCTGTCATGGGTAGACACTCTTTATAAATAGAGGTCAACCCCCCTTTCCCTAGCTATTAGAAAATCCTAGCGTATTCTGCCTCTTGAATATGTATTATCGGTAGACGTCCCATCAGTCAAGTTGGTCTTAGGCTAAATCGCCGTTTGCTGTCCCTGCTGAATCCATGGAGTTTAACGGTACACTTCCTTAGACTCTGACTCAAGATTATCATATTATATTTGTATAATTGTATCTTAATCTCTTCCATGGCTGCTAATTAATATTCTAACATGATAAAACAGTAATGAAGTAAATTATTTCGTTTTTGGCGAAGTAGAGCACTTTAATGAGAAGAAAATAGCAAAAACACATTTGGAGAAGGGGGACATGAGGCCTGACTTCCTCAGAATCTCTAAATGTTTGGCATTCCAAACTCTTGACAAATAAGACTGTAAGTGTTTGTACAGGTGCTTTACGATGTATATTTAAGTGCTAGTTCTAAACTCCCAAAAGATCGTACAATATATTTTCATTTGAACAACAAAATTAAACACAAGACAATGGATGTCCATAATCAAACATCCTCATTCACACTTTTGAAATTGTATAGCAAGTACCCTTGAAGCAATTAATCATGTTAACCAGATTATTCATAAGAAATCTGACCTCCATGTGGTGTTCCACTTCAATGCTGTTATTGTTTATCAGTGCTTCTTTTGTATTTTCACAGTATCTTCCAATGGTCTTCTGAATGCTGAATTATTCCAAGAAGTTGAAGTAATCATTAAGACTTTATAGAGGTAAACACATATATTGCAAATAATGAAAGATAGATTGAACTAGGTACCACGTTTAATGGCATCAGAAGATAAAAGAACAAATTGTTGGGATCGAAGTAACATGCGTCACGCAAAAATTAACAAAGCAAACCTTGACAATAATAAATCAAACGACAAAAAATATACAAAAAGAGGCATAATACAGTGATATGGTTTGATCAATTGGCTTATATATGAGACAAATACTACTTTTAAAAGAATTCTCAAGAGAATTATTTTAATAACTACATTTTGGATGTTATTCTATTGTTGAATCTTCAATTAATAGAAGTGCAAAATATTTCCTCCAAGAAAATAATTTGTCAAATATGGTAGTATTTTCCTTTAGGAAAAGTGAAACTTAATTATGGTACTTTTTTCTTTCCTTCGAGAGAAAAGACAAACTCGAAAATCATGGCAAACCTAACAAAAATCTCTGTGCCTTTATCCTTTACAATTAAACCTCTCTTAGATTCTTCTGTTAAGTTTTCGACGTGTGACTTTGTATTTCTCCCTTGAATTGAATCTTGTAGATGAATGCTAATTTAATTGCGATGTTCCTTTAGTTTTCATTAGCTGGTTCCATCAATCATTTGAGCAATTGTCTTGTTTCTTCTGAATCTTGAGGTTTGGTCAGAACATCATCTCTATATGTTACTGTTGTATACCACCTAAAGAGGAGAATATGCATCACACTTTTATGAATAGTAATATGGCAATTAAGACCGGAAAATGTTTTGGGGCCCCTTCGAGGGTCAACTGGGAAGATACTCATATTATTTTGATGCTGAACAAATGGTGGATTTTAAAGCCCAAAAATAGGAACCATCACGTCATTCTGAGAATAACTCTCGTGGTTATTTGTTGGGAATTATGGAAGGCTTGGTGCTCCTCTACATATGGTGGTAAGAGAATTTCTGGAAGTAGAATAACATTATTCCAGATTCAATATCATCTGAGACGGGTCACTGATAAAAATTGCAATGGGTTAGCTGGAATATGCCAAGGAATGCTATTTGTCAGAAGTTGATGGTATGACTCATTCAGTGAGATGCTTAGTGGTGAAGTGGGAAAGACCATAGATGAACTTTCGAGTTCTTTGCAAGCCCATGAAGAAAAATTGAAGAAACCGAAAGAAGAAACGGTTGAAAATGCATTGCAAGCAGAACTTTCCTTCAAGGAGAAAGATAAAAGGTGTGGTTCGCAACAAAGAGGTCGTGGAAATGGAAGAGGTCGTGGCAGAGGAGGAAGATGTGGTAGTCAACCACCAAATAAAGACAATAAAAGCCAAGACTATGGTCAAAGAAGAGATTGTGGATGAGGCAAAGTATGGAGACAAAATCAAGGAAGGTTTGACAAATCGAATGTTGAATGTTATACTTGTCATAAATTAGGACATTTTTCCTGGGAATGTAAAGATAATTCAGAGGAGAAAAATAACTGTGGAGAGAAAAAATGAAGATGAAGATGCCACTCTACTTCTTGCATGCAAAGGAGAAGAAAGTGTGGAAAAGAACAAATGATATCTTGACTCCGGTGCAAACAGTCATATTTGTGGAAAGAAAAATTTATTTGTGGAGCTTAAGGAGCTGAATGGTGGCCCAATCACTTTTGGAGACTTTTCGCGAGTTCAAATCAAAGGAAAAGATACGATTTTAATTCGCTTAAAAGATGGAAGTCATCAATTAATCTCCAATATTTTGTATGTGCCGGAGATGAAAAGTAATATTTTAAGTATGAGACAACTTTTGGAGAAAAATTACGACATTCATTTGAAAGACAAAAAATTGTATATGAGAGATGAAAAGGGAAGATTGTTAGACAAATACCTATGGCTAATAATAAAATATTCATCTTATATCTTCAAAATGATGTTCCGAGGTGCTTGCTTTCATGTGCCAAAGATTCATCTTGGCTTTGGCATATGAGATTTGGTCACTTGAATTTTGATAGCCTAAGGTTGATGAAGAAGGAAAGCATGGTGAATGGATTGCCAACAATCGATCATCCCAACCAACTTTGTGAAGGATGCCTCTTTGGAAAGCAAGCAAGGAAAAGCTTTCCTAAAGAGTCTTTAACAAGAGCGAGATGCCCTCTCGAGTTAATTTACATGGATGTGTGCGGACCTATCAAGCCATCTTCACTTAGTAAAAGTAATTATTTTTAATTTTCATTGATAATTATTCTCGAAAAACTTGAGTTTATATTTTGAAGGCAAAATCGGAGGTATTTGAAACCTTCAAAAAGTTTAAGAGCATGGTGGAGAAGCAAAGTGGCTATCAAATTAAGTCACTTAGGTCCGATAATGGTGGAGAATTCACTTCAAATGAATTCAAGATTTTATGTGAGAAAAATAGAATTCGTCATTACTTGACAGTTCCGAGATCACCACAGAAGAATCGAACTATTCTCAATATGGCGAGGAGTATGTTGAAGAGCAAAAATACGCTAAAAGAGTTCTAGGCTGAAGGTGTTGCTTGTGCGGTGTACTTATCAAATCGGTGTCACACCAAAAGTGTTCGTGGAAAGACACCACAAGAGGCATGGAGCGGTTTCAAGCCAAAAGTTGTTCATTTGTGAGTTTTTGGGAGCATCGCATATGCACATGTGTGAGATAAAAAGAGGTTTAAGCTTGATGACAAAAGTGAGAGGTATGTCTTCATTGGCTATGATCAAAGTTCTAAAGGTTATAAATTGTATAACCTTAAAATGGCAAGGTCGCCATAAGTAGAGATGTTGAGTTTGATGAAGATAATGCTTGGGAGTGGAAATCTAAAGAGCAAGAATACTCTTTTAGTCCATTCTTTGAAGATGATGAAGAAGAAGATGGGGAGCAGACTATCACACCACCTTCAACACCTCCGCCACAAGATCAAGAAGTTGGGGAATCAAGCTCAAGTTCAAGTGAAGCACCTCACAAGTGTAGAAGTCTCTGTGACTTATATGAAAATACGGAAGTGGTAAGAAATGACTTGTATGATTTTACTCATTTTTATTTGTTGGTGGACAGTGAATCTCTAAGCTTTGAAGATGCTTGCCAAAATTCCAAATGGAGGGATGCAATGGGTGAAGAAATCAATGCTATAAAAAAAGAATGATACATGGGAGTTGGTCACACTTCCAAAAGGCAAAAGCACCATTGGAGTCAAATGGGTGTACAAGCTAAAGAAGAATTCCAGGGGAGAAATAGAAAGGTATAAAGCAAGATTGGTAGCTAAAGGCTACAAGCAAAAGACCGGTATTGACTATGATGAAGTATTTGCGCCGGTTGCTCGTTTGAAAATAATTCTATTTGTCATTGCTTTGGCGGTATAAAATCAATGGAAAATCCATCAAATAAATGTGAAGTCGGCTTTCTTGAATGGTGAATTGGAGGAAGAGGTCTATATTGATCAACCCTAGGGTATAAGGTTGAAGGAAAAGAAGATAAAGTCTTGAAATTAAAGAAGGCTTTATATGGGTTGAAGCAAGCCCCATGAGCTTGGAATAGTAGAATTGACAAATATTTCCAAGCAAATGATTTTTCTAAGTGTCCACATGAACATGCTGTCTCTGTAAAGATTGCTAAAAATGGTGATATCTTACTTGTTTGCTTGTATGTAGATAACATGATATTTACAGGATATAATCCAAAGATGTTTGAAGAATTCAAGAAAGCAATGGCTAGAGAATTTGAGATGAGGACATTAGCCTAATGTCTACTATCTTGGAATTCAAGTAGAATAGAGGAAGGATGTCATTTTTATTTCTCAAGGAGAGTATGCAAAGGAAATTCTCAAGAAATTTGAGTTGGAGAATTGCAATCCCTTTAGCACCCCCGTTGAATGTGGAGTTAAAATTTCCAAGCATGGAGATGGAGATGGAGATAGAGTCAATCCCACATTTTTCAAGAGTCTTATTGGAAGCTTAAGGTATTTTTCATGTACAAGGCCGGATATTCTTTTTGGAGTTGGACTCCTGAGTCACTTTATGGAAACTCCTACTACCTCGCACTTAAAGGTAGCCAAAAGAATACTTCAGTACATCAAAGGTACGCTTGATTATGGAATTCTTTATTCATCTTCTAAAGAATCCAAGTTCGTGAGATATTGTGATAGTGACTGGGCTGGTGATATTGATGATCGGAAGAGTACTACTGGGTTTCTTTTCTTTCTTAAAAATTCTGCATTTACATGGAGTTCTAAGAAGCAACCAATTGTGACTTTGTCAACTTGTGAAGCGGAGTATGTAGCAACTTGTTCGTGTGTATGCCATGCAATTTGGCTCAGGAGCTTGTTGGAAGAACTTCATCAACCACAGAAGGATGCTATAAAGATTTTTGTTGACAATAAATCGGCTATAGATTTAGTCAAGAGCCCGGTATTTCATGAAAGAAGCAAGCATATCGATACTAGATATCATTTTATTAGAGATCGCATATCTAATAATGAACACTAGTAAGGTTTCGAGGTTATCTCTTTGTTGCTTTCTTGACTTTGCCCTGAGATTTGCTAGAGTTCATTCTCTTGATCGAGAATCCTATTAGCTTAGGTTCTTGTTTTAAGGGGTAATTTGGATTTAATTCTAGTTATTATTAATATTTCTTCACTACTTGTGTCTATCTTTCTATCTTTGAACTTGCTTTGCACTTTTTAATCTTTGTTTTTATATTTGTTTGTTATTATCTTGGTGTGCGAGAACGGGTTAAGGAATTATACTATCAATTATTTGTTTATTGCATTGATTTCCAAATTAGAAGAAATATTTGGAGTTCATCACTGTTCGGGTTGCCAAATCGAAAATTTTGTTTTTTTCAAGATTTGGTTGCTAACTAGTGTAGAGAATTGGGATTGTGGGTTAACTAGCATGATACAAATAAAGAAGAAAAATAACATAACAAACTAGCCTAGTCCTTAGGATAGAAATAGAGAGAGTTTTCTATTATGGATGGAAAAAGATTACACAATACAACATATAGAATTCCCAACTAAAATTCCTATATAGATTTCAAGTGGTCTAATCTTAAACTTATAAGAGAAATCTTTTTCCAATCCCACGAGAAAAATATGTTTTTCTATCACAAATTTATTAGAACAATGGGTCGCCCAAAACTATAGGGATTATAGGTTTCCTAAAAATACAAAAAAATAAATTCAAGATATAAATAATAAATATTTCCTCGGTTTGAATTCTCTTTATCAGCAGGAACAACGTGTCTCTGCCCTGTCCTTAATCCTTGTAAAGTCTCTATCCATTGCCCCATACATGAACCAAGTTTGGACAATGTCTAAACTTGTTAAGAGACTCACTCTCTTCAGTTATAGCATCAATCCATCTATCTTCTCCTACATTCGAAATAACTTTTGGATAGCTGTTATAGTCAGGCACATCGGCAAAGCAAATCTCACAAGATTTGTATATCCAAGAGATCACATCAACTACACTTGCAGACCTTTGTGGTCGATTATCACACTCTTCTCTCTGCTTGTTGCAGTGCATGTGGTTGTGTTGCATAGGTGCATCAACATTATTATTTTGATTAATATTTTACACTTCATCCACTTCCTCTACTTCGAAACTACTGGCTGAGCTAGTGGAGATTCAATTTCTAGTTCTAGGCAGTCACTGACACGACAATATATTTCTGCTATTGGCTTCTCACTCTGACTGTCTAGTGAGGCAGATTCATTGAATGGCATATCCATGCTGATAATTAATCATGGAGACTTTTGATCTGTACACCACAACCTATGACCTTTCACTCTAGTTGCATATACCCTATAAATATTCATTTCATTGTCCTCAGCTCAAGTTTTTCATCTCATACATGAGCATTTCAACATATTATCCTCAAATTTGAATAATCAGTAGAGAACTAGACCATACCTCAAAAAGAGTTTTAGACTTAATAGATGTAGATGGAGACCCTTTAACCAAGTAGCAAATTGTGTTGATTGTTTTAGCCCAAAAATTCTTGCTAACACATGAATGTGAAAGCATGTTACGGCCTTGTCACAAAGGGCATTGTTCATACATTGAGAAATACAATTCTATTGCGATGTTCCGATACAAGTGCAGTGTCTCACTATGCCTCTTTACATCAGAAACCATTGAACTCTGAATTACAAAATTTTAACCCATTGTCAATTCAAAGACGCTTAAATTTTCTTTATGTCTATCTCTTAACCATCGTCTTCCATTTAACAAATGTATAAAATACCTCATTTTTATTTTCAAAAAATACATTCAAACCATTACAGAGTAATCATCAATTAAATTCATATAATACTTGGCACCACTCTTGAAGGAAACTATATCTCGATCTTAAAAGTCTGAATGTATATAATCTAAGCTGTGTTTGATCTTGTGTTCTGCCTTCTTGCTGAATTTAACTCTTGTTTGTTTACCAAACATACAATGCTCACAAAAATTCAGAGCTTAATTTTTATACCCATTCAACAAATTTTGATTGCTCAACAAACATAATCCTTGTCACTTGTATGACCAAGTTGCAAGTGCCACAACTGAGATTGACTTAACACTCCCCTTTAACAAGAATGTAGTTTACCACATGAGTACCATGGAATCCTTGCACACTTTAAATGTTTCATTCTCGAAGTAGAACTTAAACCCTTGATCATCCAAAGCTGAAAGGAAATAAAATTCCTCTTCATCTGAGGAACATGCCAACATTCAATGTTTCTAATAATTCCATTGAACATTCGCAAATTGATATTACTAATATCCTCTAGCAGTAATAAATTATCATCTCACAGGATGCAACCTCACTCATTTACTTGTAAGTTGCAAACTAATTCTTATGTAATATTATTGCACTAGAACCAAGAACTTAAGAATTTTGCCCATAACTAGAACTCACAATTCAGACTTCCCCTACATAGTCATTATCATCAGAAGTGTTGCCAATGTCACCAATATTTGGAGAATTTTCTTCTTTCTAGTTACCTCTTTTCTCTTTTAAATTTGGACAATCTCTCTTTTAGTAACCTTGTTCCCCACACTCATAATAGTTCTGCTTCCTTGCCATAGACTTTAATCTAGTGGTAGAGTTTTTTTTCTATTAATGTCTTTCTGTTGTATTCTTCTAATTCACAAGACCCTCACCCTATTGAAAAGCTCTTTTTTTAACTCTTTAGATTTTAGTGCATTACTAATATCTTTAAGTGAAATACAGTCTTTCCCATATAGTAACCTATCAACAAAAGTATTGCAAGACAGTGGTAAAGCTTGTGGTATTAAATATCATAATATTTGTGTAGCTATAAGATTTTTACAATTAAACTTGTAATCTAAAATATGTCACAATATTTGTGGCTACAGGATTATCATTAAAAGTAAAATGGAAAGTTCAAGTTAAATTATTTCTAAATTTAGAAATACATCATTCTTTTCTAAACGGACTAATAAGAAAAAGAGTAACGTATCTTCCATATAGATGTTTCAATATGTTGATAGTTGGAACACATTGAAAGAGAGTAGGAAAACCAAATTATCTCTTGCCTCTCAGTTTGAAATGAAAGATCCAAGATATGATTTTAGGCATTAAAATTGTATGATCATCTAGTGGTTTGATAAGGAGAATATTACCTTTTCTCAATTACTCTTAATAATTTAATCATTCAACTAGTAATCTTTTTTGCCCAAAAGGAGTCAGCCCAATAGACAAATGATAGACATATAAAAGATTTACATAGTTTTTGTGTGCTTGCTTCATGCACTTACACAATAGTAGAATTTTAAAGTATCTTGGCATATTGGCTCTATCAAAGACAGATCCAATCAGAGTCTCTTAGTGTAAAACAAAGTAGGACCATTGGCCTATCGTGTGTTTCCTATTCAACTACATAGTCAATTATCTCTTGTCAACTACCGGTCAATCTTTTAAGGAGGTTCGAACGTGAATAAGTTGGTTTGTCCTTGGCGCTAAGAATGCCTTTGGAAGGATCCTAGAAAGCACGCCTTTTAGCCAGAAGTGTTCTTGTACTAGTGGAAATCTACTGGTACCTAGCTATTAAAGTTAAATTCACTTCAGTGTGATCAGCAGACGCAGAAGAAATGAAAATTTTGATTTGCTGACTCGCCTCAGGATGGAGGGGAAGTTACTGTGGAGGAAGACAGTTGTTAAGCAAATGACAATTTTAATGATAAGCCTGCTCCTAAACCATTTAATTCTAGCATCAAATTAGTGAAAAACTTTAGTGACGTTATTGTCTAGTTGGCTTAATCTCAAAGTGTTGGATGTCTTATATATGTCATGCATTGTAGCCGGCTACATTTGGGAGCATAATCCACCCTCTGACTGTAGTTGGTATTGAAAGAAGATAAATAGCTTAAAACATAATATGGCACAATGGTACAATGGAAATACATATAGGCTGACGAGCAATAGAGATTATTCTGTCTTTAGCAGTTACACTGTAATGTTAAGACAAATATCAAGGTGCAGGGAAATGAATTTGATATGGAGTAGGGTAATGCTACCAAGACACAAATTTATTTTGTATTGGCATACCAACAAAAAATGCAAACAAAAGGCAGACTATTACAACTGCACATTCCTATCACAGGTGATGTTGAGTGTTGCATGTGTGATCTGGGAGTGATAGAGACATGCCAGTATCTGTTTGGGGACTGCTGTTGGGTAAAAAGTATGAGAGATGCTCTGACTAGTTGGGTAGCAATCAGACTACTAGACATGGCAATACCAGAGATGATACAGTGGATTAAAAGAAGGCATTGGAAGCAACTAAGGAAGGAGGTTGCAAGAACAATTATAGGAGCAATTGTATACCATATTTGGCAAGCGAGGAACTGGAAATTTTTTAGACAAATTAACCTGAACGTGGAGTTCTGTGTTAGGCAAATCAAGAAGAAGCTTGTGGACAGAATGGGCATGTTTGCAGAGTCTAAAAGAGCAAAGCAATGTCCACTGATGATACAAAGACTATGTAATTAAGAGGTTTTCTGTAGGTAGGTTTTTTTAGTTCTTTACTCTAAAGTCGTTGGAATTTTGTACCTAGAAGAGTTAATTTTTTCTTTTCGAGGTCTTGATGTACTAGAAGTGCTAGTACACTTGATGCTCTTAGGATGTAAAACTTTTAGTTGGTATGGTAATATTCATATTTATTGCCCAAAAAAAAAAAAAAACCTCTAGAGTTAAACATATTGGAACGTCTTAATTCATTTTTATGGTACTTGAAAGGCATGATTAATGTTGAGCTGCATTATTCTTCATTGTCGTTCATAAAGGCAAGTAGTGTCAAACACAATCACGAGAGAAGATTATTGGAGGATATCATAATCCTCGATCAAAAAGTGAAATTCATATATTCAAGAATAGAATAATAACGTACTTGAATGCTACTTGTTGTATGACTTAGTTAACTTTTCGGAGATAATACTGTTATCATTCTTTTTTTAATCATACACTATCACAAGAAACGTCTTTACGTGTCCCCAAGCCTAATTAAGCAAGTTGCTTCGGTTTTATTATTGTTGTTACTGGCATCATTATTTTAAGAAAAATGGCCAAATATACCCCTATACTTTTGAATATTGTCTATATTTAACTTCCGTTATACTATAAGGCCAAATTACCCCTACCGTTATACTATCTGGCCAGAACTTAGCCCTATCACCAGCAAACATTTAAAAATTTCCTCTTGATCTGTTAAGTAATCCAAAATCTCCCAAATTTCTTTTATTTAAATTACCTTTTGTTCTTCTTGTTCCATTATTTTCAGAAATTACTATTGATGTGAATACTAAAGTTACTAAACTACACAAATTATTCATAATTTTTTTAATTATCGATGCACCCACTTCTCTTCTTGTAATAATAGGTTTGGAATTGATTTAAAATTCTATTTATTTGTCAATCACATACATACCGTAGAATTCAGTGAGTCTATTTATCGTATAGTATATGAGTTGATCATCATGTGTGTGTGTGTGTGTGTGTGTGTATACTGTCATTGTCTGGTTAGTATAGAGTTCGATCGACTAGCTTAAGAGTTCACATTATACAATCATTTGATTAAAGCAAAGTTGAATTCGACAACGTAAAATCTCCGAGGAACTTCAACTTCAATCACTAATACTTGCAAAGTCTCCATACATTTGGTGCAACGAATTCATTAAAATTGGGATGTTGAAAATACTTTTAGAATTCATAAAACTTACCTAATTTAGATTTTTTAATTTACTATATTTTATTTATCAACGATTGTATTATTTAATATTTTTTTCTCCAATTCAGAAAGCAGATAAATGCCAATTATTTGAAAAACAGTGGGCCAAGAAGAAGAATCAGCAACTTAATTAAAATGACTTGGGAGATTCTGGGTCACCTGACAGACCGAGGGATAATTTTTTAAAGTTTGCTGATTGTAGGGATAAATTTGATTTTAAAGTTTGCTGATTGTAGGGATAAATTTGGCCGACAGTGTAACGGTAAAGGTAAATTTTGCCCGATAATATAAATGGAGGTTAAATGTAGACAATATTTAAAGATAGTGGAGTATATCTGTCCATTTTCCCTTATTTTAATACGGTTGTCAAAGGCATCTTTTACAAACATTATTAGTGTTCGTGTTATTGTTGTTGTTACATGTATCTTAACATTATTGAAGCCATAACTAATTTTCCGCTTATCATGGCCTTCTTAATTCCAGTTATCGGCGAGAATCACAATATTGCAGAGGCTCAAGCAGCATTGGTTGGTCTCAATTGGTGCAAACAAAATGGCTTCAATCAAGCAATTCTTGAATTGGATTCTCTATACATTGTAGAGATCCTCCGTAAAGATAGTGATACTAACTATTAGCTTAGTCACATAGTGAACAAGATCAGAGAAACCATCAGTATGCTCAATATTCAGATCATATTTGTTATCGTGAGGCTAATCAACTGGCAGATAGTTTGGCTAAAAGGACGGTGGAAACTCAGCAACCAGCACACTTCTATTCTAGCCACCAACTAGGCAAGCGAAAGGCCTCTTCTTACTTGACAAAGATCAGATTGAATAGGGAACAAATATGACAAGGCCAATTTCTTCGTTAGTTAGTCTATTTTTGTTTGAGGGAGTGACCTATTATTTTTGAAGCGTTCTCTCTACCCTTGTGTTGTATAATCAAACTCTTATTTTTGGCTAATACAACACCCCCAGATGAATTGGGAAAGTTTATTAAAAAAAAAAAATCAACTCGCACTAATACAAAAGGTAACTCTTATACAAGTAATTAGCTTATGTAATCAATATTGGCTTAGTTAGAACCTGAACTAAGAAATTTTATATATACGTTGCATAATTCGTTGTACATTATATATCTATCTATTTATCTATCTATCTATATTATTATAAAAGCACGAATATTTTATGCTAAATGTTGAACGACTAAGTTATCCCCGAAATATTGATAGACTTTTTTGCCCTTTCTAAACTAATAAATCATTCAAACAACTTAACTTGATATTGGGTGAATTTGGTAATATTAGAATTTTTTATATCAGCTAGAATTTGGTTTCTATGAATATTCTTCCATTTATAGGAATCCAAATTTAAATAGGAATGAATTGCTTGGTCATAGAATTTGAGTAGGAATATGTTACGTTCTTTATATAACTTTTTGATAAGATCTTTGCAATAAAAATTGCACGTATGAACTCTAGCCAAGCAAAGAACATTTAATGCATAAATTCTTCTAAATTTTCTTTTATTTTCCTTTAGAGTAACTTCCACATAGATTTATTTAATACTTTAGTGTTCAATTATGATAAGTATTATTTACTAATATATCCTGTATACATGCATATTTGATGCTATCTGTATATGGTGATAAACTATGTCGTGCATTCCATAGACTTTTTCTTAAGTGTCTCTTAGCTATGTTGCATCCGCTCCGGATGAAACTTGGAATCTTACGATTTATTTTGGCTGAATATATTTTTACTCCTAAATATCTTAAGTTTAGGTAAGTTTTAAAAAAATTATCGATTATTCGCACTTTATACATTAGTTGTCTGAGATAAAATATACCGTCTTTTTAGGCTAATCATTCAAATATGGTATATAATTGATTACGAAAAACAATTGATCAAGGGAGGACATGGAAAGAGAAATTTGGTGAGATTTTCATGAGGTGTGGAATATTTTGACTTTTTTGCATACCAAATAACATGGATTGTCTCGCTTGAGGACTTGACTTACATTATAAAATCACTTCCCATTTTTGTTGGATCTTAAATCTTGGATTGACTAGAGGCATGGATACCTGAGGCGTGGGTTAAACTTGTCACAGTTTTAACTATAGATTACCATAAATGGATGTGATAACAAGCTACAAGGTAATGAGTTTTATTTAACAAGATGACATGTTTGCATTACCTTCTTCAACTTCTCTTCCTCTTTCTTACTCAATAAATATTTTTATTGAATTTTGAAAGTCAACTTTTCAGATATAGGATTGGAAGGTATATATCTCACACGGTGTGAGCCCCATAAAACTTAAACAAAAAATCACTCAAAATACGCCTTAGATATGCTATTATATTTTTTCCCTTTTAAATTAGGATCTTCCAGAGGCATACTTCTTTATTTTAGGTTGTGACGACCAAAATTATTAGAAATTTTTGAATCTTTGGAAGCCAGCAATTCAAGTCTCAAGACATAGTTTTAATAAGTTTTTACTACATGGTTGTTTTTATATGATGCTCCTTTGAATCTATGTTTTGCAGCTACGTGCATTTTTTTTTTATTTTGCAAAGTGAAGTCTACTTGAAATTTACATAATGGAACGCCTTGTAGCTCATAAGTTATCGACTTTTATTTGAATTTTATATTTTTTTTTATAGTATCATCCTTCAAGTAGGTTCGAGACTAATCTTAATCTCAACATTATTTCTACTCATATTTTTGAAATATTCATAAATTTAATAATGTTAAAATTTCATCTCACTTTGTAATACTGATATATATATCCCTAATATACACAACCTACTTTATAGTGACTGAGCTTCTTCCTCAAGATGAAGAAAGTAAAAACTTTATTGGAAACAAACAGGATTTACGTTTGAATTACAACTATTTTTAATTATTCAACGAACCATAAAGGGGGAACGCATTTACCGATAGAAACTTTAGTTTGTCTTTTATTAAATTTTTGGAGAACAATTGGTTTCATTAAAAATTAATAAGTACTCCCTCCGGTTCAAAATAAGTAATTTTTTTATCTTTTTCTTGTGGTACAAAATAAGTAATTTTTTGACAAAACGATACAACATGAAGCAAGTTCTTATGGCTCAATATATCAAGTCTCTCATATTCTTGTTAGCTTCAAGGTTTCACGTATTAATTTTAATGATAACAAATCAATATAAATCAAAAAACATTTACTTGTGGCAATCTTATTTTTGTACAGGTTTATTCAAGAAAGAAGATGCTGGTAAAGATCCAAACAAATATGGGAAAGAGAATATCATGTGAAGAATTATCAAGGAAGATTATTTTCAGAGATTTAATCTCCAAGCATCATAGAGGGAATAATATTGAATGACTTACTACAATATCAGAAGAAGAATCTATGAAAATTATGGATGGAAAGTCTTCAACATCTTAAAAGGAAAGTTGCTAAAATCATGGAGAAGATATATTATTTTATGAAAGGAAAATACTATATGGAAGAGATACTATAAGGCCAATGAAAGATATATTTTTATGGAAAGAAAATATATTATGGGTATAATATATTTTATATTATGGAAAGAGATTATTTCTCAAGATCAAGGAAGGTGTCAAAGATATATTGAGATCTATCAAAAGCAAAATGTGCTACAAGGAAAGAAATATTTTTCACTATAAAAAGAGCAGATGTGTAGTACGAATTAAATAAATTGGTCTATTGAAAAAGGAAAGAAAACCACGTTGGAAAGCTACAGGAAAGGAAGATTTAAGAGTGGTTTTTTATTAAGTAAAGATTATTATATCTCTGGACAAGAAATATGGAAAGTCAATCATGAATTTTTAAATAGCTCATGGAGAAAGATCTAGCAAGAGATTACAAAAAAATATTGTCATAAAAGGAATGATATAATCAAGGTCCAAGATTAAGGAATTGTAATGGAAATGATCTCAAATTTATACGGGATCATTCAAGTGCAAGATCCAAAAGTAATTCCTTGTATTATTTAAAATCATGTGAAGGGCTTCTTTATGGAAATATCTTTCTGGTCAAATCTAATCATCTTTAGATATAAAGGCAAATGAACATGGACAAGGCAGTACAAGCTGTTAGAAGCAAGAATGAAACGTTGGAGAAAGTATCAATTTGCATAAATCAACCAGGGCACAAGATCACAAGTCCTACTGCATTTATGAAGTATAACGGCTAGAAGGATTCGAAGATTGTATAAGAAGGAGCGATAAAAGACGGGAAAATTCACGCAGCCTTCTATACAATTGTCTATCCAACTACAAATTCTTTATTCTACTCTTAACAAGCATTGTAATTCACTTTAGTATATTTACTGATTACACAAAAGAGATAAGAAAGACAGAAAAATTGGAGAGGCAATGTGTCCGGAGAGGTTGTGACATTGTTCGTTTCTTTGGTGAGCAAGTGAAAATCAAAGGGTCGTTATTGGTGAGCGAGTGAAAACCAACCTATAAACGTTGGTAGTGAACGTTGAAAATCATACAAGCGGTACTCAACACAAATTACAGATAGCTCAAGAGATAACATCCTTGCAATCCAATGAGACTGGATTAGGATACCATATTGATTCCGAACGAGTATAAAATTCTTGGTGTCATTTACTTTATCGCTCTTATACTATATTATGTTCCCTTATTATTTATTGTGATAAACACTTATTTAAATCGAAAGGGCTAACAGTTCTGTGCAGGCTGTCTCCGCATAAGTCGACTAGGTCTGAAGAATAGTCTACTAGAAATTTAAAAAGGCTACAATTCAACGCCCTTACCCCCCCCCCTCTTGAACTTTTAATTGGTATTAGAGCAGTTCTCACATTTTTACTTTTGCTTAACAGCAAGTGAGAAAAGATCATGTTAGCACACACAGTTATTGGAGCCTTACTCCAAGAAGGGACTTCTGCATTAAGACCACCATACTTCAACGGATAATATTACACTCACTAAAACATTTGAATGGAAGCTTTCATCAAATCTTATGATGTCAAAGTATGGTGAGTCATCAAGAAGGGTGACTTTCCTCTCCTGCAGTCCAAACCAGAAAAGAAACCAGAAGGACAGGTATCAACTGAAATCCTTGATATTGATGATTATACTAATGAGCATATACCGATTGTGCAGATAAATTCAAAGGCAAAAAATCTATTATACAATTCTATAAGAGGAGAAGAATTTGAGAAAATATTAATTTGTGACACAACCAAGGAAATGTGGGATAAACTTGAAGTTACCTATGAAGGTACCGGTAAAGTAAAAGAAACAAGGATAAACCATCTGATTCATGATTATGAGTTATTTCAAATGAAGGAAGATGAATTCATTGCAGTCATGTTTGGTCGATTTAGCAAAATAGTTGGAGATCTAAAATCCTTTGGAAGACCATATTCAAGTGGTGAACAAGTCAGAAAGATTCTAAGAAGTTTACCCACCTTATGGAAACTAAAAGTTGTTGCTGTTGAATACGGAGATCTCGACAAACTATCATATGATGAACTTCGTGGAGACCTTATAGACTTTGAGCTAACCCATATCAAAAAGCATGGACATGAAGAGAAGAAAAAGAGTGTTGTTTCTAAATCAACTATTGCTGAGTCTGAAAGTGAAGCCGAAGAAGAAGGAGACAAACATGAAGATGATATTGCATTATTTTCTAGAGTTGTCTCTAACGCGACGCCAAGAAGCAAGAAAAGAAAATCTTTTGGTATCTGGAGTGATGAAGATATATCAGAGAACGATCATGAGGAATCTACAAGCAACTGCATCATGGCCCCATGTGAAACAAGTGGGGTAAGATTTCATGATTGTGATAAATGTAATGAACTTCAAAGTACCGTAGAACAGGCTTTAGAAGATATGAGAAAAATTCTTGAGGAGCTCATGAAGACTAAACGGGAGAAGAAAAACCTGGAGACCCAACTTGAAAAATATAACAAGTTAAAAAAGTAAAAGGAATAGTGGGATATTTTACTTGAAGAATATCAGGTTGAAATGACTAACTTCAAGAAGAAAATGTGGGACTTCGTAAACAAATGAATAGTTTGCACATATCTTCCCGTCACCATTTTGATCGAACGAACAAGCGGGCTCATTTTTTTAATAACTCCAAGTTGACTGACAAGGGATCTACCAGTAGACACCCTACTTCAAACAAGTCAATTCAGGAAAGCTTCAAGTCGACTAAGGCACCTGCTGGTAAATACTCTACTTCTTTTGTTACATGTCACTACTGTGGTAATTTTGGACATAATGCATTTGCATGTAATTATGCCAAAAGCCATGATAGATCAAAATTTGTTTGGAGACCTAAACAGTTACATGTATCTCCAATTATACAAGCTACTAACCATGAAGGACCCAAAAAGGTTTGGGTACCAAAAACAAACTAATTTGTTTTGCAGGAATTTTCTAGTCCGGCCATAAAAAGGATTAAAGATGTTTGCTTATTGGCTGGTCGAGGAACGTGCTTCAAGCTTTTACATATTCACAGAGGATGAATGGAATATGACGTATGATCTAAAAGAGTGACTGGTATCACTAAGGTTTATTCAAGTTCTTCTCGCTGCATATATTCAGCTATTGGTTTAGTAAAGTATAACCTAGTATATGCATATTAGCCATCTATATGCACTTCGAGTCCACTAGCTACATCACATTGTTATTTTATTATTTTTTATCCATGATTTATAGACTTTAAATAACCTGAGTACATGTATTGTATGAACCATGTCATTTGCATAAGATATTAGGATAAGTAAGCATGTAATTATATTGATATTGTACGAACTTGACTCATGCCTATATGTGTCTTAGATTATTCTTGAAGTGAATTATGTGCGTAATAGTACTTTCTTGGTAAAGATACTAATGCTTCACTCAAGACCAAGAAAGTTATCTAACTCTGAGGCCACTTCTGCACATGAAACATTTTGGGTAATACTCAAAAGCTTGAAGACGAAAGGTATGTATCTTTATTATTTGCTTTAATTGGGTTATATTCTGGATCTATATTAGAGGACATCTTATGTGAGATATATAAGGAAGAAAAAATAATTGTTGATTATTGCTATTTTTTGATGCAAATGCTTACCAAAAGCTTGGAAGGTAAATATATATGTTTTTATTGATGATTATCCTTACTTTCGCATATGTCATATTTTTTAATAAGAAAATAACGCATTTATTGTGATCATCGATACGAGTTTTAATAGTATTTGTCTAATATTTTCTTGCAACAAGCCTGATATTTCACATCTTAGTTTGGCACCTCAGTTGAACATGGACAACTGAGGCAAATGAAAGGATGGACAACTGGCGCCTCAGTTCATCTTTATATATAAAAGGCAAATGAACATGGATAAGGAAGTGCAAGCTGTCAGAAGTAAGAATGAAATGTTGGAGAAAGTATCAATTTGCACAAATCAAGCAGGACACAAGATCACAAGTGCTACTGCATTTATGAAGTATAACGGCTAGAAGGATTCGAAGATAGTATAAGAAGGAGCGATCAAAGACGGATAAATTCACGCAGCCTTCTATACAATTGGCTATCCAACTACAAGTTCTTTATTCTACTCTTAACAAGCATTGTAATTCACTTTAGTATATTTACTGTGTACACAAAAAAGAGAAGAGAAAAATTGGAGAGGCAGTGTGTCCGGAGAGGTTGTGTCATTGTTCGTTTCTTTCATGAGCAAGTGAAAACCAAAGGGTCGTTGTTGGTGAGCGAGTGAAAACTAACCCTGTAAACGTTGGTGGTGAACGTTGAAAATCACACAAGCTGTGCTCAACACAAATTACAAAGAGCTCAAGAGATAACGTCCTTTCAATCCAAGGAGACTGGATTAAGATATCACATTGGTTCCGAACCAGTATAAAATTTTTGGTGCCATTTACTTTATCGCTCTTATACTATATTCTGTTCCGTTACTGTTTATTGTGAGTAACACTTATTTAAATCGAAAGGACTAACAGTTCTATGCAGGCTATCTCCGCATAAGTCGACTAGATCTGAAGAGTAGTCGATTAAAAATTTAAAAAGGCTACAATTCACCCCCTCTTGTACTTTCAATTCGCGCATAAGTCTTTCTTATTATTTTTATCATATAAGCAACCAAAAAGGTAATAAGGATAGCTAAAAAAAAGTGGCATATTTAATATCATAAGTTAGATGAAATTAACGCTTTTCTGTAACAAGTATATTCACATATCTCACGTTAATTATTAGGCATGTTTAATGTTATACACTTTTAATGTTTACTCTCTTGTGTAACGTTTTTATTTTCTTAGTACTAGAAAATTACGTGTGAAGCACATACATAGAGACTATATATATATATATATATATATATATATATATATATATATATATTT
>MU784207.1:19572-47524 GCA_026770625.1 Nicotiana glauca | reverse complement strand
TATATATATATATATATATATATATATATATATATATATATATATATATATATATACAATATTGGTTTACAAAAATAACCTTATAATATTAAGCATAATAACTCATAATAAAAGGACATAACTATAATTCTGGATATTAGTCTTATATTCCTATTAGTTTTAGGATATAATACTACACGTTAGAAATTCTACATGATTAACTTTAAGAATACGACTGTCCAATTCATATAAAATTGAACAAGTAAATATCTTTAGTCCAAACAACCTCAACATTCAGTTTCAAATAAGCACTCGTTTGGATATAGATTTTGGGTATATTTTTTCAGAAAAAATAAAAATTTGAACAAATTATTTATTCATGGAGCATGATTAGTTTTTGAAAAAAAATTGATTCTTTTTAAGTTGGTTTAGGATCGTTTTTGGATAACAAATAATTTCCACCCTCAAAACTTCAAGTTTCTTTCATTAAAATGCATGTCCAAGTACAACGTCAACTTGAAACATTTTTCTAAGTTCACTAAAATCTGTGCCCAAACGTTAGTTAAAGTGTTTCGTGTAGTTGTCTCCAAAACACACCTAGACTTCTGTTGGATTTAGTTCCCAAAGGGTTGAGATTACCCAAGAAATACTAATAAGGACATTGATCCAACGTAAGATGATTAGGCCCGTACAAGTATCGATCCCAGCGACAATCAATACTGGAAGTACCTCATGGAGTAGCTGTTTTCTTCTTGCAATCAACCAAATTAAAGCCAATAATGAATAATAGCTTCATCGGCCAAGCATTTTAAAAGCTTTTTTTTTTTTAAAAAAGTTGAGAAGAAGTAGAAGTGTTCTTGAAAAAATACTTTTGAGAAAAATATATTTAAAAATATTTTTTTAAAATTGATCAAACATAAATTGTTGCTCAAAAGTGCTTTTCAAATTAATTAGCGAAACACAAACTCATCCTCACTAAAACTATTTTTGAAAAAGAAATATTTCTCAAAATAGGTACTGATTTTAGAAGCTTAGCCACACAGGCTATAAGAAATGATACCTAGTACCCTCCCCTTGCACTTTCCTCACCAAAAGAAACTTTTTGGGAAAAAATGTATTCCATGTCATTTGTTTAGATGGAAAACACATGTGTTCCATGTGGTATAAGACTTCAACAATAGAATGAAAATAAATGTGTTCCATGTTGTACAAGAAAACGATCATGGATAACCCAAATACAAAAGTTAGGTCACAAGGTAAAGATTACCTCAAAGACTCTATAAGGAGAATATAATTCAACCCCTCCACTAATTTGGGACACTCTAACACTCTGCCACTCGGAGCTGGATATTTGAGCATGAACATCATATATATAAAATAAGGATATATATATTCAACATTGAGTAAACTAGCTCATATATGTTGTAATTAACGAAAAAGGACTTTGGACCTAATTCATTGACGTGAAGATTTCTGAAAGCACGAGAAAAGAGCCCATTGGCTGCACCAACGTGGGAAACTCAGGCAAACAGAAACTACATAAAATGGTACAAAGAGCTAGCGCATGTGACATTGCTGCAGCATAAAATTTCTCATAGGTCTGCTCACGTCCTAAGACTGCTACTGCATGGCTGCAACTCTCTTTAGTTTCGCGAAATAAGGTGTACCAGAAAACAGAAGGATTGACACAACTCAACAGCGTTTATCCATGAGTGCTGCGTGGAAGATAAGAAATGACTGGACAAGAAAATGTACAGCCCACTTACGAAGAAAACAAGTTACACTAATAGAATAGTACTGCTATCAATATGGATCTTTTATAGGGATGCAGTTTTGGAGAAAGTGAGTTTTCTGGCTATAGCAATAAGTTTCTCCACAAATTACAAAATCATAAGTACACGAACCCCATGCTTCCTTACTTCATCAAACTGCAGCGGAATTACTAACCAAGTACTAGAGGCTCTTTCTAAAAATGATTATTAATTTTTTGAAAACGAGATCCTAGATATATAAACGTTTTAAAAAATATACAATCAGATCTGGGATGAGGAAATCTATTAAGAAAGTAGAAAGATACATACCTGGAGCTTGAGAATTCGTAGAGTTTTCCTTTTTGTGAGAAAATGATGACAGCAACTTCAGCATCACAAAGAACTGAGAGCTCATATGCTTTCTTCATAATTCCATTTCTACGTTTCGAAAAAGTCACTTGCCGGCTCGTTGCATTATCAATTCTCTTCATTTGTACCTTCCCTCTCACCATTTTCCTGCACATTAATATTTTCGTTAATAAATAAATTCTGAAAAAAAAAATGTAGTATCATGACTATCAGAATAACATAATTATCCTACCAAAGATTATCAAGAAATTGAGATAGCTTGGGGATTGAACAAGATCTCGAACAAGCTTACAGTTGAATATCGAACTAAAGAAGAAATTTTGTGAAAGAAATAGTAAGAGCCAAAACCCTAAAAATATCTAAATCAAATACTGAAGCTTCCAGCTGACCTTACAAAAGAAGAATAAAGCCCGAAAAGTTGAAAAACCCTAGCTTTGAGAGTAGCTCGGAGACAGAAAATAGCATTTACACCTTGAAAGGAATGAAGCATAAGAAACTTTACCCAAAAGCAAAATAAGCCCAAAAAAGGGATTTTGCTGGAAAATGGAAATAGGATGAAAAAGAATATATAAGCAACTGGATTCGAAGAATAAGAAAAAGCACTAACAGACGGACAATGACATGAAATTTGGGTTATTCGTCGTTGATGTATCAATCTCTTTATTTTGAGACCAGAGAGAGTCCATTATTTCCTAATTCATCGTATTTCTCTTATTCCCTTTGTCCTTCACTATCAGTTTTAGCCACAAAAAAGGAAAATCACAAAAAAGTAAACATAAGAAAGTCCAGTCCGAGCAAAAGCACTCATTGTTACCTTCTTTTGGAAAATATAAAAAATAGTAGACATTAATCATACAAAAACGGTTAGACATTAATCATACAAAAACGGTAATCTGTGGAGCCAGAAATGGGAGTACCAATTATTTTACACTGCGAAAAAAAAAAGGTTCTAACGTCTAATTAAACAGAATTAAAACAAGGCAGCCCAGTATAGTAACCTCTCACTGTACGCGGGGTCTGAAAAAAGATCGGACCATAAGGATATATTGTACCGAGCCTACCCTACATTTTTGAAAGAGGTTGTTTCCACGAAATCAAAATGAAAGTTTTTTTGTTCATTTAAGTTATACTTCTGTAAGTGAATTTATACTATCAATGTAATTTAATCAAATATAAAATGTTTATTTATTTATTTTTCCGGTTAATATACCACATTTGACATGAAAATTACCTGCGTTATAGATCAATTCAATCTTATATACTAATACTTATTACTACGCCTCTATTCCAAACAAGCTAGAGGCGCTATATGAATTATGTTACTCCATTTCTACTAGTCTTATGCAAATTCAATTTAACCGGGTAATATAAAATATTACAATATCACCATAAATATTTTGGTGGTGTTAAATTAAAAAAAAAGGGTTTATGTATAATTAGTGTAACATCTAAACCAAATAGGAGTATGAATAGGGTGGGGTTTAGAAGTGATTAATCTTTAGGGTGGGAACGGCTTATTGATGTGAACGCGGCAGCATCATCGTACCACGATCTGATGCATCAACAAATAATGGATTGACACACATAGTATCTATTTATGTTTGGCACTTAGGGCCAATGAGAGTAAAGTCTGTCACGTTGCTGCCATTAACTTCGTTTGGTGCGTCCACTCACTCTATACTATTTTTTTTAATATTTTTTTACCGTGATTTCTGAACATTTCTTTGCGAACCCGACTAGCTGTATCCATCGTGTCCTGCCATTTCAAGACGGTAACGATTAGTTTCACGGGGCCCTGGAGACGCGACCGATTTGTAATGCCTCCAGTGATCCTGGCTGGGCTCGAACTGGCGACCTGAAAGACTTTATCCTCAAACATTTATCGGCCGAGCTACCCCTTAGTAAACTATACTATGTTGTGCAGTTGTGCTTTATATCCTAGACCTCAATATTCCAATCCATAGTGTACTCGATAATGGTGGATTGTTGATGGGCCAAACGGTATTTTTCTTTTACTAGTATGATGTTTCTGTTTGGTTTAGAGATCTCCATATCTTGTTACATGTCTCGTAAATGGTGAAAAATGCATATTTTACGTATATTTGTATATTATTTTTTAAGTGACTTGTAGGAGATAACATGGTTTTTTAAGTGAAAATGCTCCTTACTTGTTTTTTATGTGTAGGAATGAATTTGTGCAGAAAAAAATCATTACTAGAAAATGGCAGATTTTCGACGGCGAAAACGGTCAAATTCGATCGGAAAATAATTTTCGATCGAATCTGTCGGTGATTTCCGACCAAAGTGGTTGCAAATTTTGAAAAGGTCAGACTACCAAATAATTCTGGTTTTCGACTAAAGTGGTCGAAATTTACCGACAAAATCAATCGTAATAATACAAGAAAAATTAATAATTAAATATTTTCCGACGGGATCCGGCAAAAACTATTGAATATTAATTTTTTTAAAATTTTCGACCGAATATGTCGAAAATTAATAATAAAAAAATTAAATTTTATTTAATTTCCGACGGAATCCGTCGAAAATTTCTTTCTTTTTTTAAAAAAAATTCCGACCGAATCAGTCAGAAATCTGAGAATTTATTGTTAAATCTAGGGAGGTTTCCGACCGTTTCAATCAAAATTTTGTATGAAACTGGGCAGAATTCTGCCCAATTTCGAGCTACACCACCTGTTAAACTATCATAAACAAAAAAAAACCAACCAACAATACATTAACAACAATATAAACCAACGATACATTAATACAATAATATGATCTAACAATACATTAACACTATCTAAATTAACTATACATTAACAAATTCTAAACCAATAATGCCAACCATTAACACAACTTAAACCAATAATACCAACCTTTAAACCTAATAATTTTGTGCATAAAAACATCCAAACAGTAGCCCACATTCAAGTTTAAAAGCAATACATAAAGTTGTTTCTCACAATCAAGGTTACCAATCAACCAAAACATCACAACTAAACTACTACACATCAGATTCAGTTTGTTCATCCTCATCATTAGATAAATCATGCCCATGTTTACGCATGAATTTCTGCATCTTAACAAATGTTCTGTATTGGAAGTCCAATTGTTGCTTCAATTCACGAATTTTGTTTCTCATATCTTCCACCTGTTCTTAATTTTGAGGAGAAGAAGAATTGGCTAAGAGTGGGTTTGGATGACCTGTAGGTCGACGTACTCCTAGTCTGTAGACTCTGCCTTTGTTTGCTCTGCCCACTGCCTCTGTCCACAGTGAAACCATATCATCAGGTGTTGGTTCAGTTGAAGGAAGCTGAGTTTGTTGCCATTCTTCCAACCTTTTATGATAACCTTCCTGAAATGAAAAACATAACTATTATGTAAACAAACTAATATTAATAAATCATAAATAATTATGAAGTTAGAATTTTACATATGTGTTTGGCGCACGCGTCTCCACCCAGTGTTCTGTTGTACCATCCTTTTTCTTTTTCTTATGCAACTCCTCAAAGACCTCAGCTGACTCACATCTCGCCCTCTTTCCTTTTCCTTCATAAGAAAAAGTATGAGTTAGACTTTACAAACGTAAAATTCTATATGTAAAACTAAGAATTTTTTTAATAAATAATTACCATTCTTAGTTTATGGGCCTCAAAAGTAATCGAACCTCCTGTGTGCAACGAGCCACCTTTTTTAGAGGCACAGTTTGCCTTTGCTTGTTCACTTTTTGCCTTCCATTCTGGGGTATTCTATTTCTCAAGAAGTTTATCCCAATTCTTCTCTTAACCAATCCGGCATTTTGCCAAAATTCCGAGCAGCGCACATAGTATCTTTAATCCTTATACCAGCTTTCTTCTAGAAAACACTATTTACTGCATTTTGATGCTGAGGATGCCATATATACCTTGTCTGCAATACAAAAAAGTAACATTAGATGAAGACGATAATTATTAAATAAATATGATTAGTTTTTACCCTAAATTGATTCAACATTTCCTCTCTGATGCTGTACGGTATCTTTCTCCAAGAAGTCCACGGCTCATGATAAATCTGTAACTAAATGTGTAGCTTGAAAGGATGGCAAAAACCTGCATTAAAGTTAACATATATATATAATTAATAAACATCTTTTAATTGCCAATGAATACTCCTTAATGTTAACATATCTAAAAGTACATTCAAAACATAAAAATTTGTGTAAAAACCTTCTTACCCATCCTTGTGGGGACGATTATCAATCGATTATAACTATCAAATTGTACATCCCTTCCAAGATTCTACCTGCTCTACGAGATTGTGCAGAAGCAACATTAGATATAGTTGAGCGAGAGCCTCCAATATCCAACCTAGATATGCTAGTAATGGATGATGATGATGGACCGGAAGATGATGGAGCAACAAAAGACGCACCATCATGCTGACTATCATGAAAGCTCGGGGGTGCAGCAGCTGGTGAGCTAGTATGCAGACTACTATGAAAGCCTGAGGGTGCAACAACTGGTGAGGCAGTATGTTGACTACCATAAAAGACCGAGGGTGCAACAGCTGGTTTGCCACCATTTTGACTACCAAGAAAGCACGTTGAAGATAACAGCATAGAAGATGTGGGTATAAAGTTTAAAACGGTGTTACTTTGACTGCTTTAGCAGGCATAGAATAATTCTGAACTGAATTATAAGATGGAGGGGGGAAAGTTAACATGGTAGATGGCAATGAAGTCGACTGAGGAGGATAAGGAATAGGATGACTCATATCTGGCATAGTTGAGGAAGTTGGAGCAAATTATTTTTTCTTCTTAGATTTTATTTTTTTCCTTCTCCTTAGATTCCATATCTGTAATATAATCATAATAAAATACAAGACAAAAAATATGACAATTGACAGTAAATATAAAATAATTAAACGACTAAAGAAATAAATAAACAACCTAACAAGTCGTAAAAATATAAAATAACTTTGCAACATTATAGATAATTAAAGGAATAACATAAAATGTTTAACATGTCATTAAAAACATACAACAATTCTGCAAAATATTAAATGATTAAAGGAAGAACAAACTAAAAAAGAATAACAAGTTAATTTTCATCTCTATCTTCATACTAATCATCTAAGTCTTCATCATCGCCTATTTCTCTTTCATCTTGTAATTCTTTCTCATCACTTGTTTCATGTTCAACACCTTTATTTTTGTCATCATTTGTAGCAAGGACAGAAGGATCAAATTATATATCCCTTCATTATGCTGCAATTCATCTGCTAATTCATCGTCCACTATTTATTCAACATTTGAAATGTCATTCTGGTTGAAACGACCTGACCGGTCGTTTTGAGCTCTAGCGCGTCATTCAGCAGTCTGAGGCCATGAGCAGCTTCATTTCAGGTGTTATGACTTGACGCGTGGTCGGGAGTGAATTTCGGGAAGTTCGAAGTTGATTTGGGAAGAGACTTCTCATTTCGGAAGTTTAAAGTTAAAATAATTTGACGTGATTTTTGAGTAAACATTCGGAAGCTTAAAGTTAAAATAATTTGACGTGATTTTTGAGCAAACAACCTCGGAATCAGGACCTGAAGGTTTCAGCAGGTTCGTATGATGATTTCGGACTTTGGCGTATGCCCAGATCGGGTTTTGGATGACCCGGGAGCGTTTTAGCGCCTATTGTGGAAAGTAGCATTTTGAAAGAATTTTCATAAGTTTGGGTTGAAGTGTATTTTAGTGATATCGATCTCCGTTTGAGATTCCGAGTCTGTGAATAGCTCCGTATGGTGATTCTGGAGTTGGGAGCGCGATCGGAAGTGAATTCGGAGATCCGTATGTCATTTTGAAGCCATTTGGCTAAAGATAGAAATTTGGAGGTTTTTTTAGAGGTTTAACTGGAAGTGGACTTTTTGATATCGGGGTCAGAATCCGATTCCAGAAGTTGGAGTAGGTCCACAATGTCGAATATGACTTGTTTGCAAAAATTTGAGGTCAATCGGACGTGATTTGATAGGTTTAAGCATCGAAAGTAGAAGTTTGAAATTCTAAAGTTCATTAAGCTTGGATTGGAGGCCGATTCAAGATTTTAGCGTTGTTTGATGTGATCTGAGTCCTCGAGCAAGTCCGTAATGTGTTTTGGGATTGGTTGGGGTCCTGGGGGCCTCGGGTGGATTTCGGGTGATTAACGGATCGAAATTTGAAATTTTGGATAGCTGAAGGGTCGAGGTCCTGTTCGCATTTGCGACACTAGGTGCTGGGGGAAAATTCACAATTGCAAAAAGGGGGATGGGAATTGCGAGGATATGATCTTCGCATTCGCGAAGCTTTTGTCGCAAATGCGACATCGCATTTGCGAGGTCATGTTCGTATTTGCGAACCTGGGTGGCTGGGGGACCGTTCGTATTTGCAATGAATTCTTCGCTTTTGCAATCCCCCTGTCGCAAATGCGACATCTGAGGGATGTGTCCATTTATTAAATTCAAAACTTAGCCTTTTCCCTCATTTCCCACTTGGCCTTAGGCGATTTTGTTAGAGCATTTGAGGAGGGACTCCGTCATCATCAAAGAGGTAAGTAATTTCTACACATCATAAGTTAAATACATAGATTATGGGTAGATTAACATGTAAAAATTAGGGGAAATCAAGGGTTTTAGATGAAAGACCTAGAAGTTGATAAAAATAAGATTTGACCATGATTTTGGGTATAGAATTGAGAGAAAATTACATATTTGAGTTCGTGAGGTTATGGTTAAAGTTTATCTTTGAAAATTTCGGATTTCGGAGACGTGGGCCCGAGAGCATTTTCGTCAACTTTTTGATCGGGGTTAGGAATTGTTATAAATTGGATTATTATGAGTACCTTAGAATATATTAATGGGTTTAATGCCGGTTATGGACCTTCGGAGCGAGGTGAGTCTCCTTTCTAACCTTGTAAGAGGGAATTTTTCCCATAGGTTAGTTAATTTGTTATATGCTCCTATTTGTGGGGGCTACGTATGCACGAGGTGACGAGAGTCTGTGCGTAGCTGCTATTATGCTATTGTCCGGGTAGTTTAGGACCCAAAGCATGCTATACTTGGATTATTTGTGGACTTATTGATGGCTTGAATTGTTTAAATCACATGGAATTACTAAATAAATTTCCAAAAGGATTAAACTTCTTTTTTCTTAAATGGTTAAAAGAGGATTGACTTTCTTTGGATAATTTCTCCGTGTGGACTCTTGATTGACTGTCTGTGTGTGTTTAATTTTGGAGCGGGCCGAATGCCTCGGCAGATTAAATAGATGCATCTATAATTCGTGCCGTTCGACCCTCGGCAGTGCACATTTTACATTTATGTTGGAGCGGGCCGTCGACCTCGGCATGATTTGCGCATGCTTATATTGCTTGCCTTGAAACTTATTGAAGTTGTTGCTGCCTCTTCTGGCTTAAGAATATATGTATAAATGATGAAAAAGAATGATTTTCTATAAAAGGAAGAATCGTTTATTTGCTTCAACCCATTGAATTATAGTCATGTTTATAAAAATCCACGATTTAGTATATTATGGATAAATCCTTATTGGACCATTAGTAAGTGTCAAAGTTGACCATCTCGTCTCTACTTCTTCGGGATTAGATGGGATACTCATTGAGTACACGTTGTTTAGGTACTCATACTACACTTCTATGCATTTTTGTTGCATAGGTACATATAACTCTAGCGGCCTACTGGGCGTAGCAGCACGGATAACTTATAGGACTAGGTGAGCTGTATTTTCTCGAGGCGACCCGCAGCTAGTATAGTCTCTCTCAGGGTTTTATTGATTTTCCGTGCAATTGTATTTCGGACAGCTGTTGTACTTTATTTGGTCTTCCTTTGAAATTGCTCATGTACTCGTGACACCGGGTTCTGGGAGGATTTTTGAATTATTAAATGTTAAAGTTTGTTTAAGACTTCACAGTTATTTCTGTAAATTTTATTATGTGTTATCTAATGTATAAAGAAAAATGGTTTCAGACAATACGAAAATTGGAATTTAATTGAGTATTTTGGTTGGCTTGCCTGACAACGGTGTTCGGTGCCATCGCGATCCTTAGTGGATTTTGGGTCATGACAACATGGTATTAGAGCTCTAGGCTCTCAGGGTCTCATGAGTCATGAGCAAGTCTAGTAGAGTCTCGTGGATCGGTACAGAGACGTCTGTACTTATCTTCGGGAGGCTGCAGGACTGTTAGAAGTACTTCCCTTCTTGATTCCTTATCGTGGGATTTGATCCCTGGAAGCGTATGCCTTTAATTCATTCCTACTCAATCTTATGTGATGCAAGCGCTTGCTATTCATCGAGAATTGAAGAATTGTAATGATATTATGAATATGGTGTGGGATGTTTCTCCCGGTATGGTCATCTGAGTTATTATCATCGCTTTATGGAAGGACATTTTATTGTTTTAGCTCAGTAGCAGTACTTCTGAGAGCTCTGAGGATAGGCACAAGTTGCCGTGATACTTATGAATGATTATTGCGCAGCATTGATATATGGTAGGATGTTTGCCTACGTGTAGGGGCAGTGTATGACTTGAAGGGAGGATGAAGGGAGGTTTACTCAGTGCATGATCTAGAGATTTGGTATTTTATTCCGGCAAGGGAAAGGCAATCGGGCTGAGAATGTTCAGGTTTGGTTGATGGGGTAACAAGACCTGGTGTCTTTGAGCGTGGTGGAATTTCCATATGTGATGTAGTGCCGACGTCCTCAATTGTATATGTTAAGCTCGCCAGAGTGATGGTGTCCGGCAATTCGCCTTTGGAACAGGTTAATGCAGGTAAGCATTGAAGAAGCGACTGTTAGATATCGCGGGGTGCGGCCGTGCAGGATTGAATCAGTGTTCCTAATGTTGACGGCTCGAGAAAGATGATCTTCAGAAAGGTTTAAAGTTAGTAGTGGTTTGTGGGTCCAAGTGCCACTAAGATAGATTTTATTTAAGACAGCCACTGGATATCAAAGGACGAGGAAGGACATGTGGGAAGCGTCAGGCAGTGTTCAAAATTCTAAAAGGCCAGGTATATGAAGTAAAGGTCGAATGGTTGATTGAGGAAGCTGGTTTGCCCAAAGTGGGAGAGTGGCGGAGTTGCATATGGGATTTCTAGTAGGATGACCACGTACCTTAAGGAGAGTTTGGAGCAATTTGAGAATATTAGTGCTTGGTTATTGGGGTCTACAGATCTAATTTGAAGTAGGGTTCTTGTGCAGCAGGAGATTTAATGTAACGGAAAGGAGCTGCTAAAATGAAGAAGGATGCAGCATAACTTTGAATTGGAAGGATGTTGTCGCACATTTAATTGATGTCCACGGGGGTTGAAAGGACTTGTGCAGCTAGAGGATTAGCTCGGACTCAGGGTGGGTTATTGATGTCGTAGCGATTGTACCCCATGCAGCAGCATTGGAAGATGCCGGGGAGAGCTTTCTATAGGTGGGTTATTCATGTGAGCAGGTTAGCGCTCGCATGGTTGGCGAGGCTTCTGCGAAGAATTCTATTGGTTATATAGCAAAGAGATCGGTTGTGTAAATATGTTTGATGATTTAGAATATAAAAAGGCATTTTATAGAAAGATTTCGAGAATTTTAGCGGTTGATTGCGCATGGTTATGTCAATAAGAGATAAAGAGGACCGGTGAATTCCGGATTTGTGAAATGATGGCTTCATGATAAGTGGGAGAGTCCCACCGCTTATGATTGGTTGCATGGTTAACTACTTGCGAGATTTTTGGTTATTAGCATATCGATGGGCTATTTCAGCTTCAGTAAAGGACCATAAGTGGTAATCTGAGCAAATGAATTATTAAAGGTGGGCTATCGTTTGCCTTATCGGCCCATGTTCAGACTTGGGGAAAGATTCAGGATTTTGCTTTGTATAGATGCGGGTTCCAAGGGAAGTGATTCAGCAGGTTCTTCGCCAAGAGGGTATTCATGTGATAGAAGACTCATGGAGTTGATTATATTCAGGACCAAGTCAGAGCAATTGGCTCTCAACAACGGTCATAGTAAATTCACGAGATAAGGTCTGATGCCTAATGACTTCGAGCGTAGAGGTACGGTTAAGGACCAAGCTTGTTAGCAGCCCATGAGAAGAGGCACAAAATGTTCTGTGGTGTTTTGGCTTGCGATGTAGCAATTGGGAGGTATGAAATAGTTCGTGGGATTTGAGACAGTGTGGTCTCGTGATTCAAGGTCACTCAGGATGAGTGCGGATAGAGTGTGGTAAGTGTTGAATGGAGTTGTTATTGTTTCTAAGGCAATCAAGGTAAATCGAAAGAAGATAGATTGGTTAGCCATAATTTAATTGGCATATTGATGGTAGAGATCAGCTCTTTCAGCGTGATTAAGTTATGCAAGTGATTTGTGGCGGTGTGTATGAGGCTTGTCAGCTGCCGTAATTGATATTATTCAGAAGCATTCTACTGTTATGGCATGTTTCGTATAGGCGAACCCCGGAAGGGTTATGGTGGTGTAGGCCCCTACGTAGAGATTTGCATATTTCCATGGTTATAAGAATTTGCCTGTGTGTTGCTAAGTTTCTCCTGAAGTGAGTTCAGTGAAAGGCTTTTACATGATGAAGTGTTGACCTATTAGTGGTTCCGAAGTTATGATAAGAATCATGTTCTATCGTACATTGGCATGTTGGGTGCAGTGAGTAGTATGGAATTTGAAGTGAGAATCAAGGTTGTCGTTCGGTGTTGACAAGGATGTCACAAGCTCGGATGAGCAGGAAAGGAGTTTCGATGTTTAAAGTAAGTTGGTATTGCCTTCAGCGTCACCTGAGATCGGTGTTTTGTAAAAAGGGCTCGTATCATGGTTAATGATTCTTGATCGCTTTTCAGCGTTGGTGTGGCCGGTGGTTTGGATGTGCGGACCTGTTATGTTTTTCGAAAGGTTGTGGGAGCGTGTCCCACAGGAAGATTGTATAAGTGTGACATGTGGTCACTTGATCGATTAAAGATTTAAACCAAGTATGAGGATGGTGGTAATACCATTAAGTCGAGAATTTATGCCTGGAGAGAACTCTAGTTATTGGGTTATGGAATGTGGAGGTTCGCTTCAGTTATGAGGGATGTTCTTATGTGTTATGGACAGAAAGGAGGGTTATTATGGACCTTGGAAAGGTTATTAGCCTAGTCAGTGCGATCAGAATCGACTTGAGGTCGGTGGATGGATTCAAATGTGAATATGGGCTCTATATCAGGCCAAACGTGTTCATTTCAGTAAAGCGCTCCTTATAGAGGAGTAGTCAGGGTGTTATTTCATTGCTAGATATTTCATGTAGAGATGCGTTGCGCCGTATGAGTTGTGAGATAGCTTGAGAAATTGATTATGTGTTGAGGATCCGCGTAGAAATGACGTTATATGAGCCAAATGGCTCCTGAGATTCAGATTGTATATCCCACCTCAGATGTGCTTAAGTTTTGTAGCTTATAGCGCTATATGTCCCCTTAGGGATGGTATTATGCACTTAGGGTGTTTATGACCGCTGTACGGTATCTTGTTGTAATGAGAAATTTAGCTCAATGTACTTCTCCTTATGCGAGTTCCATCTGTGGATCGGGTGGCACGACGCCATGGGTATGTTATTTGGATCGGGTGGCACGCCACCATGGTTATGTTATGTGGATCGGGTGGCACGCCGCCATGGTTACGTTGCTCGGATTGGGTTGCGCGCCGCAACAGTGTGATGTTCAGTACAGTTCCCCATATCTGTTCATTGAGTTTTGTTTCTTATTTTCGGAAGGAAACTCATATTAGCTGTGCTCCCGCGGCGCATGTATGCTTCGCGAGCGAGGTAATGGAAATTGCTTTTCAGAGATCATTTTCCTTTTTATATCGCATTCTAATCGGTAGCCTATTGGCACATCGTGGAATCATATGAGACTTTTTGTAACGACCCGATCAGTCGGTTTGAGCTTTTGTACTTTGATTGCCAGTTCTCAGGCATGACTTGCCCAGTGTTATGTATTATGACGAATGTAGATTGTTGGTTTTGGTTTTCAGGAAAATTTGGGATGAATTTGAAAGAACAGTTTCAGTTGAAAGCTTTGAATTTGAAAGGCTTGACCGAGAGTTGACTTATTTGTATATGAGCTTGGATCGGAGTTTTTATGATTTGGTTAGCTTCGTTAGATGATTTTTGACTTAGGAGTATGATCGGAAGTGATTTTGGAGGTCCGGTGTAGAATTAGGCTTGAATTGGCGAAGTTAGTATTTTGGCGAATTTCGGTTGATAGGTGAGATTTTGATCTGAAGGTCAGAATGGAATTCCCTGCTGTAGCTTCGTTAAGTGATTTGGAATGTGTGTGTAAATTTTCAGGTCATTCGGACGACGTTTGGTTGGGTTTTCGATCGAATGCGAGTTTCGGGAGTTTTAAAAGAACTTAGGCTTGAATCCGATATAAATTGATGATTTTGTTGTTGGTTGAGGTGTTTTGATGATTGTAGCAAGT
Organism: Nicotiana glauca; assembly: GCA_026770625.1. Taxonomy (NCBI): domain Eukaryota; kingdom Viridiplantae; phylum Streptophyta; class Magnoliopsida; order Solanales; family Solanaceae; genus Nicotiana; species Nicotiana glauca. Next base: position 32,972 of record MU784207.1, on the reverse strand, counting down.
TTGAATGATGTTTTAGGATGAGTTGGCACTTTTGGTTGAGGTCCCGAGAGCCTCGGGGTGATTTCGGATAGCTATCAGGATGATTTTGGACTTATGTTGTTTTAGAGATTTGCTGGTTCTGGTTCCGTATCTGCGGAAAAGGGGCCGCAGATGCGGTTCCGCAGATGCGAAAATGGGGTCGCAGATGCGAGAGGTGCTAGGGAGGCTGGTTTCCACAGGAGCGGATAGAGGCCCGCAAAAGCGGAGTCCACAGAAGCGAATTTAGACTGCAGAAGCGATCCTGGGCAATTAGTGAAGCTCCGTAGAAGCGGAAGTTGCAGAAGCGAAAAGCAGACTGCAGATGCGAAAAATGTCTGGGCAGAAGGGTTTAAAAAGTTCGTTTTGTTCCGCGAGCTAAGCTATTTTTCCTCCATTTTTGAACATCCTTGAGAGCTTTTGGACGGGAATTGAAGGGGATTTTGACTGGGATTGATTGGAGGTGAGTTCTATGATCTTAAAACACGATTATTATATGAGATTAACCTTGAAATTTATTGAAATTAAACCTAAATTTGAAGAACTAGGGCTTGAGTTTTTGATATGTCAAATTGGGATTTGATGGGTCATTTGGGCTCAGATTTGAGAGTTCTTGGTATGTATGAACTCATGAGAAGATAAAGAATCTATTAATGTGAAAATTTCTGAGATTTGAGAAGTGGGACCGGGGCTCTAGTTTTGCTAATTTCGAGATTTTTAATATTTTTCGATTGTTTTCGATTGGGTATTGTTCCATTGGCATATTGTGACGTATTCGTTCTAGTTTTGGATAGATTCGACGCGCGTGGAGGCTGATTTACGGGGCAAGGGCATCACGAGCTGGGGATTTCACCGGTTCGAGGTGAGTAATGATTGTAAATGATATCCTGAGGGTATGAAACCCCGGATTTGCACAACGTAGTGCTATATTGAGGTGAAACACGCACTTAATGACGAGCGCAGGGTTATTTACTATTGGGGATTGTGACTTGGTCTTTCCTGATTGATGTTTTTACCGTGTATTCGACTAAGATATGTTTGTTATCAACATGATTTGGGCTTATTGCCATATTTTGGGCTTCATGCCGACTATTTGATCCTTCGTGGACTTTTATCACTGTTTCCTCACTATTTTGATATACTAGTTGAACTCAGTCCTATCGATTATTAATTTTATAAACTCAGCCAATTTTAATTGAATTTTGAAACTTAAATGATATTTCCACTATTGTTTGGGCTGAGCAGTACTATTTCATTGATGCTCGAGGGGCTGATGATGTTTTCTGGATTGTGTGAGGCCGAAGGCCATATGTGAGGATATGCTGAGTGATATAAGGCCGAAGGCTTGAGATACATTTATATGCCACGAGGTGGCTTGAGTGACGTGAGGAGGCTTTCAGGCCTTGTGAGTGATGTGAGGAGGCTTTCAGGCCTTGTGAGTGATGCGATGAGGCTTTCAGGCCTTGTGAGTGATGTGAGGAGGCTTTTAGGCCTTATGAGTGATGTGAGAAGGCTTTCGGGCCTTATGTTGATATAGCACTTGGGCCGTAAGGGGCCCCTCGGGAGTCTGCACACCAACAGTGAGCGCGGGTACCCATATGATCTGAGAGTGAGCCCGAGGGGTTGATGCTATGCTGAGTGACTGATACTGAGCCCGAGGGGCTGATACTGTTCTGAGCGATTGATATTGAGCCCGAGGGGCTGGTATTGTTTTGAGATATTGCCTGAGGGGCGAACTTTTATGTGCTCATCTTGGATATTTACTTGCCTTTTTACTTGTTATACTGTGGTATTTGTGCCCAAGGGGCAGATTTTCTGTGCTTATCAGCACTAACATGTTTTGAAATCATTTCGTAACTGTTGAAAAGATCATTTTCAAAAGAGATTTAAACTGAACCAAGATATTTCCAAAGATTTCACAGTTTCACTATTTGCTCAAAGGATTGTACCCTGCTTCTATACAGCATGATGGTTTGCTTTACGTGATTTCTTACTGCTTAGTTGTTATTTACCTTTATTACTCACTGAGTTGGAGTACTCACTTTACTCCCTGCACCTCGTGTGGAGATGCAGATATCTATTCACCCGGTAGCGGGTTTTGGCCGATCAGAGGCAGAGTTACATGAGTTAAGGAGGTGACTGCTAGCGTTTGCAGCACCATGTTTCTCTCTTTTGTTCATTATTCCGGTTTTGTATATTTTAGGCCTTGTAGTGGATTTACATTCTGATATATGCTCGTGACTTGTGACACCCCGATTAGGGTTGTGTTGGGTTGTATTTCCGCTAATTAATATTATTAAGTCATATTTAAGCTGTTTATTTATGTTTAACTATTTTGAAAAGACGAGTTGGGTTAGATGGTTGGCCTCGTCCTCACGAGAGGCGCCATCATGACCATTGTGGGGTTTGGGTCGTGACAAGTTGGTATCAGAGCCTAGGTTACTAGGTCTCATGAGTCGTGAGCAGCTTTAGTAAAGTCTCACAAATCAGTACAGAGACGTCTATATTTATCCTTGAGAGGCTGCAGAACCTTTAGGAAAACTTCACATTCTTGAATTCTTATCGTGCATCCTTGATTCAGCTGGAAAAGAAACTCTTGAAATTCCTTCCATGCGTTTGTATGCGCGCATGAGCGCTCAGTCTCAGATGTGCCTTGATGGCTTGTGATTCCCCGATGGAGGGGCGCGATGTGATCTTTGCGAGTTTGATGTTGGGCCAGTCTGGAGGACTTGAGGCCGGATCTTTGCCTATGGCTTGAGCACTGAGGAGCCGATTGTGTGAGTAAGTGTTTGGAATTTATATGTTCGGCGCTATCCCTATTAGTGGAAGTGACGGTTTAATAGCCATGTGATGAGTATGTTAGTACTGCGGGATATATCTATATAACTTGGAAGTGGCGGGGAAGACCTGCTAGAAGATAGGTGAACTATTAAGTGTATGATTTACATTGTGATTGGATCTGTAGCTCCGAGTTATGGGCACGTAAAGAATCTTTTCGTGTCTCCTAGTTGGGGGTGAAGTAAATTTCATGTTGCGGTATGAGCTAAGACTCAGGAAGACTAAGTGGTTGTGTAATATGTATGATGGTGGAAGGTACACAGAAATGTTATATTGAGGCAAAGCAGATGGGTTATCTCCTGCGGAGTGTTCTGAAATGGTGTGACCCTTATGTGTATGTTATAAGATCTCATGTGTACTTGAAGGGTACGTATCGAAATTTGAAATTTCAGATCACTTAAGAGAGTGGGCTTAACTATGCGGGATGAATGCGAGTGAATTAGCTATGGCTAGAATAAAGTAAAAGTTTGACAATGGTCATATTATGCTTCATAGAGTATGAGAATCACGGAATGTCTAGAGTGTTGTTGGTAAAGAGTGCTCGGCGCATAGAGCAGGAAGTTGCTTGGTTGTATTGGGATGAAGATTTCATTTTTTTGGTATCGGAGTGCCATTCTCGAAAGTCATTCACTCTTATTCAAACTGCAACTTACCTGATCTAACGAACGGAACCACCCGTGCCTCATTCTAATGTGTTCAAGATTCTACAGGGAACAATCAGGTATCTTAAGGTTGTGTATGTGGCTAGAGACTGTGTTTTCCTTGGAAGAGGTCACGACTTGTGGTATTTTTTGTTAATTATGGGATTCTATGTATCAGTGTCAAGAAAGTAAAGGTAACAGATTTAGAAACGTAGGAGGTTCAGAGTAAAGTATTCTGGGATGTGGTGTTTCTAGGAATATTTGAGAGAGTATTCAGCGGCTTATGGGTCCTAGACAGTGTGGTCTTGTGCTTAGGTCTCGTGTAGTGAGCATGGGATTGAGGAATTGGGGTGCTACAGCAAGAGGGCATATCAAGTTGAAAATGAATCAGAAGAAAATATAGATAGGTGGAGTAGCTTGTTAATAGACCGAATCTGTATGGTAAGCTTATGATCAATTCTTTATATGTGTTCGAGGTAATGAGTTCTTACATGTATTTTGCAGCAATGCTCACGGGTATTGATGGCTTGCTTAGCTTGGTCTAGTTAGAAGGATTCAGTCCTGCCAGATTAATTTGTGTAAATGAAATTTGGAGAGTTCTTGTCGATTTCTACCGTGGTTGGAGAGGTGCATTTTCTACGAATATGAGAGGCATGGGATGTGTAATGATTTTTCTTTTAGATGGGATCAATGGAAGTTCTTGGCTAGTTGAGTGCGTAGATGTCTGTGGCTCGGAAGGGAGATAAAAGTTTTCCTATTATCCTTGGATGGTATGACATATGCGGTATGTTGTAGAGGATCGAGATTGCATGTATGAGGTTTCAGTTCAGTTCTGAAAGGAAGTTCATAACACTCTTAGGCAGCGGGTAGCCTCATATGATTAAGGAAATGGTATTGTTATTTGGAAGTGATTTGGCGAGAGTATAGGTTTTAGAAAAAGGGCAATATGATTAAGTTGATGGCACTTCAGTAGTATTGCGGCACTTTCAGGCTGGATCGACTACCGATATTCGTGTTACTTGTATGGCACATAGGAATTTTAGAATATCTTTTGTGGAATGACTGGGTACTTGATGTGTGATATGTATTCGGACAGCGAAATCTGGGATCAGGTATGGTGATTTGTGTGCTACATGGAATTGGAGACTGGAAGTTCTCATATCCAGGCTGTGTTGTGATTCTAAATCGTGTGTATCATCACTGTTTAGTGGCTGCCGAGATTTGGAGGCCCGAGTGGATCTTTCTTTGCTTGGTGTGTTAGATTTTGGATATGATATTGGGGTGTAAAATGGATGTTTCCGTGTTGTGTTATTCTGGACTATTGCAATAAGATGACGTGGTTGGCTATGTCGGGAAATGCCATAGAATGAGTGGCGATGTTCGACAGATTGTGTCCTATTGGGGATTTCATATTTCAAAGACCCAGTGGACAGCTGGGAAGGAATTGTCTTTCTTATTTTGGGCTCTTGTGATGAGTGTCAGTGCTAAGGTCCCTCATATTTGTTCAGTTCTGGTGGTGAGGGAATTCTCGGATGTGTTTCTTGCGGCTGGGCATGTCGCCGAGCAAGGTTGTTGATTTTGGTATTGATTTGGTGCCTTATATCGTATTGTATGGCACCGGCAGAGTTATAAAGGTGGAAGGAGCAGCTTCAGGTTTCCTTGATAAGGAGTTCATTGGCAGGCCAACGTGGGTGAGTGTTCTATTTTGAGTCGGGTTGGTTGGCTCCGAATGGCATTGTTGAGGGAGGTATTAATCCGACCGTTGTTGAGATTATCAGAGATCTGGGGAGATCTATGAGTTGCCCTTCTGTGTTGCAAGATGTTATGATTTGTTGGTTATAGGCACATGTGGTGCGGTTCAATTGAGGTCTCTTAGAAGAATTCAAGCGGGAAGAGTAATTGAGCATTGCTTAGTGAACAGCGTATCGATTATGTCTTATCAGGTTGCGTGGCGTATGTTACTTGTTTCACCGTGGGTGTAATGATTTGCTTTGGCTTCAGACCTCAAATTGTATGTGGTCATCAATTTTGATCGTAGCGACTTGAGGTGTTTCATGTGTAGCAGTGTTTGGATAGGATCGCGCATTGTAGCGAGGCTATGTGGAGATATGACCTTTCGGGGTAAATTCATGTGTTCTATTTCTGTGATGTGAGACGGGGTCTCAGCCTTGTGTTGTGATGGTACTGATGAGCTTGAGGTACAGCTCTTTTGTTTGGGGTCATTTTCATGATTTGAGTATATTCAGACCGTTTCTTATTGGTGCGCGAATTATACAAGTTGTGGTTTAGGCCTGTATTGATGTGTCATGTCACCAGAGTGGTGTGTTGGATTCGAGGTGATCGTTTGGGTCATTAATGAATACGAACGGATTTGATTTCAGCTTGTTGGAAGGACAATGTCGAGGTTCGGCTCGGAAATCTGTTATGGTATTAGCCAAAAAGGAAGTTATTTCATGAATGGTTGACATGAGAAAATGGTTATGAATTATTGCGTGTTTCCTTTATCATTGGCAGCATGTGAAAGTGTGGAATAAGACCTTAAGAGGTTTTCTATCGGTATTCAGGTGTTGTGTGCAGCTGCTATGAATAGAAGTTATCGTTTAAAGTGTTTGAGTTATGTGGTATATCATATAATTGCACTTGAGGTTGCAGGTATGGGTTATTACAGTTGGTTCGGGCTTATTCGGAAAAGAGATGTGAGGTTCCGATCTTGTGTATGATTTCGGGAAGTGAAATGTGGTTCTATGGCTTATGGGCTAGATTGGATGGTGAAATTTCAGTTACAATGTGTTATCGGACCTATATGAGATAGGGTGACGTGGGATCACCCCCGGGTATATGCATGGTAAGGTTATTCAGCGATTGGTTGGCTTTTAGAACAGCTCCGTGTACGTTCGAGGACAAATATGTGTTTAAGTGGGGGAGGATGTAACGACCCGACCGATCATTTTGAGCTTTTGCACTTTGATCACCAGTTCTCAGGCATGACTTGCCCCATGTTATGTATTATGACGAATGTATATCGTTGGTTTTGGTTTTCAGGAAAATTTGGGATGAATTTGAAAGAACAATTTCAGTTGAAAGCTTTGAATTTGAAAGGTTTAATAGAGAGTTGACTTATTTGTATATGAGCCTGGATCAGAGTTTTCATGATTTTGCTAGCTTCATTAGATGATTTGTGACTTAGGAGTGTGATCAGAAGTGATTTTGGAGGTCCGGTGTAGAATTAGGCTTGAATTGGCGAAGTTAGTATTTTGGCGAATTCCGATTGATAGGTGAGATTTTGATCCGAGGGTCAGAATAGAATTTTGAGAGTTGTTGTAGCTTCGTTAAGTGATTTGGGATGTGTGTGTAAAGTTTCAGGTCATTCGGACGTCGTTTGGTTGGGTTTTTGATCGAATGCGAGTTTCGAGAGTTTTAAAAGAACTTAGGCTTGAATCCGATGTATATTGGTGATTTTGGTGTTGGTTAAGGTGTTTTGATGATTGGAGCAAGTTTGAATGATATTTTAGGATGGGTTGACACTTTTGGTTGAGGTCTCGGGGGCCTCAGTGTGATTTCGGATGGCTATCGGTATGAATTTTGGACATGTGTTGTTTCAGAGATTTGCTGGTTCTGGTATTTCCGCATCTGTGAAAAAGGGGCCGCAGATACGGTTCCACAGATGCGAAAATGGGGTCGCAGGTGCGAGAGGTGCTAGGGAGGTTGGTTTCCGCAGGAAAGGATAGAGGCCCGCAGAAGTGGAGTCCGCAGAAGCGGATTTAGACCGCAGAAGCGGTCCTGGGCAATTAGTGAAGCTTCGCAGAAGCGGAAGTCGCAGAAGCGAAAAGCGGACCACAGATGCGAAAAATGTCTGGGCAGAAGGGTTTTAAAAGTTCATTTTGTTCCGCGAGCTAAGCTATTTTTCCTCCATTTTTGAACATCCTTGAGAGCTTTTGGACGGGAATTGAAGGGCATTTCAACTGGGATTGATTGGAGGTGAGTTCTATGATCTTAAAACACGATTATTATGTGAGATTAACCTTGAAATTTATGGAAATTAAGCCTAAAATTAAAGAACTAGGGCTTGAGTTTTTGATATGTCAAATTGGGATTTGATGGGTCATTTGAGCTCGGATTTGAGAGTTCTTGGTATGTATGAACTCGTGAGAAGATAAGGAATATACTATTGTGAAAATTTATGAGATTTGAGAAGTGGGCCCGAGGCTTAGGTTTTGCTAATTTCAAGATTTTTAATATTTTTCGATTGTGTTTGATTGGATATTGTTCCATTGGCATATTGTGACGTATTCGTTCTAGTTTTGGATAGATTTGACATGCGTGGAGGCCGATTTGCGGGACAAGGGCATCGAGAGCTAGGGATTTCACCGGTTCGAGGTGAGTAATGATTTTAAATGATATCATGAGGGTTTGAAACCCCGGATTTGCACAACTTAGTGCTATATTGAGGTGAAACACGCGCTTAATGACGAGCGCAGGGTTATTTACTAATTGGGATTGTGACTTGGTCCGTCCTGATTGATGTTTTTAACGCGTATTCGACTGAGATATATTTGTTATCAACATGATTTGGGATTATTGCCATATTTTGGGCTTCATGCCGTCTATTTGATCCTTCGTGGACTTTTATCACTGTTTCCTCACTATTTTGATATATTACTTGAACTCAGTCCTATCGATTATTATTGTTTTATAAACTCAGCCACTTTTAATTGAATTTTGAAATTTAAATGATGTTTCCACTGTTGTTTGGGCTGAGCACTACTATTTCATTGATGCCCGAGGTGCTTATGATGTTTTCTGGACTGAGTGAGGCCGAGGGCCATATGTGAGGATATGCTGAGTGATATGAGGCCAAGGGCCTGAGATACATTTATATGCCACGAGATGGCTTGAGTGACGTGAGGAGGCTTTCAGGCCTTGTGAGTGATGTGAGGAGGCTTTCAGGCCTTGTGAGTGATGTGAGGAGGCTTTCAGGCCTTGTGAGTGATGCGAGGAGGCTTTCAGGCCTTATATTGATATAGTGCTTGGGCCGTAAAGGTCCCCTCCGGAGTCTGCACACCCATAGTGAGCGCGGGTACCCATATGATCTGAGAGTGAGCCCGAGGGGATGATGCTATGCTGAGTGACTGATATTGAACCCGAAGGGCTGATACTGTTCTGAGCTATTGATATTGAGCCCGAGGGGCTGGTACTATTTTGAGATATTGCCCAAGGTGCGAACTTTTATGTGCTCATCTTGCATATTTACTTGCCTTTTTACCTGTTATACAGTGGTATTTGTGCCCGAGGGGAGGATTTTCTATGCTTATCGGCACAAACTGTTTTGAAATCATTTCGTAACTGTTGAAAAGATCTTTTTCAAAAGAGATTTAAACCGAGCCACGATATTTCCAAAGATTTCACAATTTCACTGTTTTCTCAAAGGATTTTACCCTGCTTCTATACAACATGATGGTTTGCTTTATGTGATTTCTTACTGCTCAGTTGTTATTTACCTTTATTACTCACTGAGTTGGAGTACCCACTTTACTCCCTGCACCTCGTGTGCAGATCCAGGTATCTATTCACCCGGTAGTGGGTTTTGGCCGATTAGAGGCAGAGTTACATGAGTTAAGGAGGTGACTGCCAGCGTTCGCAGCACCATGTTTCTCTCTTTTGTTCATTATTCCAGTTTTGTATATTTTAGGCCTTGTAGTGGATTTACATTCTGATAGAAGCTCGTGACTTGTGACACCCGGATTAATGCTGTGTTGGGTTGTATTTCTGCTAATTAATATTATTATGTCATATTCAAGCTGTTTATTTATGTTTAACTATTTTTGAAAAGACGAGTTGGGTTAGTTGGCTGGCCTCGTTCTCACGAGGGGCGCCATTATGACTAGTACGAGATTTGGGTCGTGACACTTTTGGTTATATCGGGGTGGATTATTTCCTGAACAGTTTGTACTGGGTGAGACGAGATTGTTGGATTTAGTATCAGTGCAATTTGATTACCTGAAATTATATTAAGGAACAAAGGCCATTATTTGGTTCAGAATGAGGTAATGTTTCCTGCCAGAAGTATAGATTCAATGATTGGTTGATTCGGCAGTTGATTATGAATTTTTGCATCTCATCCGTTGTGGCGGAATTGTAAGAGTTAGAGTAAGGCCTTTGTATGTCATGGGGTGCAATGGGAGCATCAGATTCGTGGAATTTTGACTAAGTTGATCAGAAAAAAGTTATTATGGTCCGGTGATGTAAAGTGATGCTAGATGTGAATTCAGTAAAGTTATGCAGCCATGTTTGGGTACAGCATGTAGTGATTAATATGATGACCTTATGTTTGAAACAGGTCGGGCATAGAATTCCCGATGTTGGAATTTGGGCTCTAAGGTGTATCTGCTTGAATAAAAGGGAATATCTTCAGAATTGATCGAGCTAATGTGCTCAACTGAGTTATGGCAACATGAGAAAGTGCATGGGGGGTTAAACTGTGATTTCAGACTACTTCAGTGTAGTTCTCAGCACGTTCGAGGACGAACATATGTTTAAGTGGGAGAGAATGTAACGACCGACCGGTCGTTTTGAGCCCTAGCACGTCATTCAGCAGTCTGAGGCCATGAGCAGCTTCATTTCAAGTGTTATGACTTGTACACCTGGTCGGGATTGAATTTGGAGAAGTTCAAAGTTGATTTGGGAAGAGAATTCTCATTTCGGAAGCTTAAAGTTGAAATAATTAACTAGGATGGGATTTTTAATTAAAAGACCTCGGAATCGGGATCTGAAGGTTCCAGCAGGTTCGTATGATGATTTCGGACTTTGGCGTATGCCCGGATCGGGTTTTGGATGACCCGAGAGCATTTTGGCGCCTATTGTGGAAAGTAGCATTTTGAAAGAAATTTCATAAGTTTGGGTTGAAGTGCATTTCAATGATATAGGTGTCCGTTTGAGATTCTGAGTCTGTGAATAGCTCCGTATGGTGATTCTGGAGTTGGGAGCGCGATCGGAAGTGAATTCGGAGGTCCGTAGGTCATTTTGAAGCCATTTGGCTAAAGATAGAAATTTGGAGGTTTTTGAGAGGTTTGACCGGATGTGGACTTTTTGATATCGGGGTCGAAATCCGATTCCGGATGTGGGAGTAGGTCTGCAATGTCGAATATAACTTGTGTGCAAAATTTGAGGTCAATCGGATGTGATTTGATAGGTTTAAGCATCGAAAGTAGAAGTTTGAAATTCTAAAGTTCATTAAGCTTGGATTGGAGGCCGATTCATGATTTTAGCATTGTTTGATGTGATATGAGGCCTCAAGCAAGTCCGTAATGTGTTTTGGGATTGGTTGGTATGATTGATTGGGGTCCCGAGGGCCTCAGGTGGATTCCAGATGATTAACAGATCGAAATTTGGAATTTTGGATAGCTGAAGGGTCTGGTTGCTGGTATGATCGCATTTGCGATTCTTGGGTCACAAATGCGACCCCGCATTTTTGAGGTCCCATTCGCATTCGCGACACTAGGCGCTGGGCGGAAAATTCGCAATTGCGAAATGGGGGATGGAAATTGCGAAGCTTTTGTCGCAAATGCGATATCGCATTTGAGAGGTCATGTTCGCATTTGTGATCCTGGGTGGCTAGGGGACCGTTTGCATTTGCGATGAATTCTTCGCTTTTGCGAAGTCGCATTTGCGATCTACCTGTCGCAAATGCGACATCTGAGGGCTGTGTCCAGTTATTAAATTCGAAACTTAGCCCTTTTCCCTCATTTTCCACTTGGCCTTAGGCGATTTTTGAGAGTATTTGAGGAGGGATTCCGTCATCATCAAAGAGATAAGTAATTTCTACACATTGTAAGTTTAATAGATAGATTATAGGTAGATTAATATGTAAAAATTAGGGGAAATCAAGGGGTTTAGATGAAAGACCTAGAATTTGATAAAAACAAGATTTGACCATGATTTTGGGTATGAAATTGATAGAAAATTACATATTTGAGTTCGTGAGGTCATGGGAAAAGTTTATCTTCAAAAAATTTCGGATTCCGGGCACGTGGGCTCGAGAGCGTTTTCGTCAACATTTCAATCGGGGTTAGGAATTGTTATAAATTGGAGTATTATGAGTACCTTAGCATATATTAATGGGTTTACATAATTATTGGCTAGTTTTGGAGCGATGTGAATCGATTCGGGTCTTCGGAAGGGCGTGGAATGCCGGTTATGGACCTTCGGAGCGAGGTGAGTCTCCTTTCTAACCTTGTAAGAGTCAATTTTTCCCATTGGTGAGTTAATTGGTTATATGCTCCTATTTGTGGGGGCTACGTACGCACGAGGTGACGAGAGTCCATGCATAGTTGCTATTATGCTATTGTCCGGATAGTTTAGGACCCAAAGCATGCTATACTTGTATTATTTGTGGACTTATTGACGGCTTGAATTTCTTAAATCACATTGAATTAGAAAATAAATTTCCAAAAGGATTAAACTTCTTTTTTCTTAAATGGTTAAAAGAGGATTGACTTTCTTTGGAAATTACTCCGTGTGGACTCTTGATTGACTGTCTGTGTGTGATTAATTTTGTAGCGGTCCGAACGCCTCGGCAGATTAAATAGATGCATCTATGGTTCGTGCCGTTCGACCCTCGGTATTGCACAGTTTACATTTCTGTTGGAGCGGGCCGTCGACCTCGGCATGATTTGCGCATGCTTATATTGCTTGCCTTGAAACTTATTGAATTTGTTGCTGCCTCTTCTGGCTTAAGAATATATGTATAAATGATGAAAAAGAATGATTTTCTATAAAAGGAAGAATTGTTTATTTGCTTCAACCCATTGAATTATAGTCATGTTTATAAAAATTCACGGTTTAATATATTACAGATAAATCCTTATTGGACCATTAGTAAGTGTCAAAGTTGACCATCTCGTCTCTACTTCTTCGAGATTAGACGGGATACTCATTGAGTACACGTTGTTTACGTACTCATACTATATTTATGTTCATTTTTGTTGCACAGGTACATGTAACTCTATCGGCATACTGGGCGTAGCAGCACGGATAAATTCTGGGACTAGGTGAGCTGTATTTCATCGAGGCGACCCGCAACTAGTATAGTCTCTCTCAGGGTTTTATTGATTTTCTGTCCAATTGTATTTCGGACAACTATTGTACTTTATTTAGTCTTCCTTAGAAATTGCTCATGTACTTGTGACATCGGGTTCTGGGAGGATTTTTGAATTATTAAATGTTAAAGTCTGTTTAAGACTTCGCAGTTATTTCTGTAAATTTTATTATGCGTTATCTAATGTATAAATAAAAATGATTTCAGACAATACGAAAATTGGAATTTAATTGAGTATTTTGGTTGCCTTGACTGACAACGGTATCCGGCGCCATCGCGACCCTTAGTGGATTTTGGGTCATGACACTGGTGGGCCACATCTAATGCATCTTCGTCTACCACTCTACCCACGGGCTTTGTTTTCAAAATTACCCGCATGCAGACTTATTCTTGCTCAAAGGATAAGGAGCATAATACACTTGTTTCACCTTTTATGCAATAATAAAGGGATCATAAAGTATATATTGCCCCGTGTGTTTAATTCTATTTTGTATTGAGCGTGCAACTTTATACCTCTATTCAGTGTTGGATCGTACCATTTACATCGAAAGAGTACCAACTTTTTCTTCGGCTAACCTACAACATATTCCAATTCCAAAGTCTCTTGAAGCACACCATAATAATCAACATCTCCATCACCTTTCACCAAAACCCCACTATTATTGGTTTTCTTTCCATTAGACCATTCTTCTGTATGAAACTTGTACCCATTGACCACATATTTAGACATCATTCTTACTCTAGGATCAGGTCCCCAAGCTATATCACGTAAAAATGGGTCTTTAATGCCATTAGCTGGATCATGAATATAT